>OY744558.1:11892169-12052443 GCA_963556235.1 Cryptophagus acutangulus
AGCAAATTTCATCTCAAAATAATATTTGAAGATATGTTCTTAAAGTATAAAAAATTGACAAAATTCTTTATTTTATTAGCGAATAATACATTTTTTTTCAAATAATTAACAGTAAAGCTACATTCACAACTTCGAAATTAGTGGCAAAGTTGACAAATTATTAGTAACCCAAATAGAATGGAATGTATATTTTCTAGATAGGCATTTACAATTGTCCTTTGGTCGAATACTAATTTGTTAATGTTTCCACTAATTTCGAGGTTGTGAATGTAGCTTTAGTTTGATAGATCAAAATTAGATGTATCAAACGTTATTACAGGTCAAAACATTATACAAAGTTAATAACAAAATGTTATTTTTTTAAATAATATGTAATACATAAACTAAGCTTTAAATAGACATGTAGAAGGTATACACCAACATGTCTCTCCAACTTACCAAAGACATTTAAATGAGACCACATCATATTTATTTAATTCATTGAAGAAGCGCGATTTCCAAGCCGTCTTGATTTCAAACCGCACGTTCCTACATTGGATGATTCGATTTTGTTTATCCTAGCAACGAATAATTAAATTATTCTGTCAGGTTTATTTCGTGGGGCGTTGGCAGTTTTCGAACTTGCATCGTTGAAATGGCTGGAAAGCCAATGCTTAAGGTGAAAAAACTCACACGCAAAAAGATACCGAAGAAAGCTGCAAAACCGAATCGCAAGCTGAAACGTCACATCTCCCGAAAGAAGCGGGCTGCACGTGAAGGTACAAAAAGAGCATTTTTGAATTCTTTCTTTCTGTTCTTAAGAGAGTTCAGAAAGACTTGCGGGTTGACGAAAAACACTGAAATTGCAAAACATGCCGGCGCCGTCTGGCGTTCGATGAGTGCAATTGAGAAAGCGCCATATATAAATAAATCCAAGCAGTTGATGAAAAATATTAAAGAGGCTCGTGAAATTGAAATGAAGGGCAGGAAGAAAAAACCTTTGAATGCTTTCTTTCTCTTCTTACAAGAGTACAAAAAGAATTGCAAGAATTGCAAAATCACTGAAATTGCAAAATCTGCCGGCGCCGCCTGGCGGTCGATGAGTGAAACTAAGAAAGCGCTGTATATAAATAAAGCCAAACATTTTCGAAGCATTGAAAAGAAAGCGGGCAAACCAGCGAAGGTTAACAAGGATCCTGATAGAAAAGTGGATGATAAGGTTGAGGTAACATTTTTATATATTAATTAAATATATGTAATAATAATTGCCTGAAAACTCGGTAAATTCTGTGAAATGGCGCAACTAGAAACAAAACAGCGGTCAATTCAAATTGTTAATCGATTTCTCAAGCGATTAACATGTGCACTAACCAAATCATTATATCACTGAAACCTGGCTTAATTCCAATTTTGACAGCTCTGAGTTTGATGTTGTTAACTACCACAAAATCAGGAAAGTCAAATTGTTGTTTCATTATGGAACAATGGTTACTTGTAAAGTACAATCGCGTGTTTGGAGCACACGCGCATATGCTTATTAGAAGGTCTTCCAAACAAGAACATCTTTCCCAGGCTTTTAAACAATTTGTACATTTTCTCCGCCACTCCATGTTTGTTAGTAATAATCACTGACCTAAAGTTATTTTTGGGAAAGTAGTGAAGAAAGGGATGATTTTCGACTTGAACTACACAATCTATTCGACTTGAACTACACTTGTCTATTCTACACGACATGTTAAAAAGAAAGGAAATCTCTGGCATGCAAAAACAACAGCTAACAATTTCCTTTCAATTTGGGCCCATTTCTATTCGCTTTTTTTAACGTACCATCCTTGATATGAAAAAAATAATATGATTGTATGTTAGGTGCAATTTTTGCTACTAGTTGGCAAACTATTTAAGCATACTCAAGTACTTATTAGGCTACTATTGAGTATTTAAATCCTCTTGCTCTGTATTGCTTAATAATAAATGTAATAATAATGATAAAGTAATAATCAACACTAATATCACAATAAGGTATTTTTAAAATCAAAAAAGTATTTTGAAAATTGATATTAACATTACTTTTGGATTAATTATTTTGGTATTTATTTAGGAGGTTGATAAAACAGGAACTTGGAAGGAATCCAAGAACAAGAATATGTCAAAAAAAAGCGTAAAATAATATATAATTTTCATTTTTTTAATTTCTATTTGGCTATTATATATTTATTTCTAGAAAAATGAAGAAACTCCATCCATGAAAGATGAATAAACTAAACAATGAAGAAAGTGGAAGTAACGTCAAAAAAATAATTTGACATATTTAGATATTATATATTTTCAAAATTATATTGTAATGTGATTAATGTGCAAATATAAAAGAAAAAACAATGAACTGCGCATCATAAGACGGGTTATTTAAAAATGCTTTTTAAATTTTAACTAGGACCCAAATTTTAAACAAATTTAAGCGATAAAGTTGAAACGTGTGTATGAAAAGATTAAAAAGTGAAAAATTTGTTGTAGGTACTCTAATTTAATGAAACTATTTGAAGCTAGATTTAAAATTACCAATATAAATTAATGTTTGAAGTAAATCCTAGCACTATCAGTGTAAGGGGTGTGTTAAGGGTTAAAAACATGAATTGAGGATTCTAGCCTATTTTTGAATAAACTAGTTAAAATTATATTTCAATTTATTATTTGAAAACAAATTTGCAAAAATTCTGACAAATCAAACTGTAAGGGGTGCATTAAGGGTTACAATTGTAATATGTAGGTCCTACCCTAATTTCAATTAAATTAACTAAATAATGATAAGTCAAATAAGTTAAAATTACTACTGGAATCTAAATTTGGAAGAAATCCGAGCATTTTGACTGTAAAGGGTATATTAAAGGTTGAAGTTCTAAAATAAGGGTCGCAGATTATTTTTAATTAAATTATTCGTAAATTTGCTTTAAATGTATAGTAGAAATATAATATGAAGAAAATCCGATCCATATGAATCAAACTGTATATTTGGGGGGCGGGGGTGTGTAGTTAGGATCGTAAATTATTTTTAATCAGTCATTATGTAAATATATATAAAATTACTGATGGAAAATGGTGGGTTATGCTGACATATACCGATCAAAACACTGTCAATTTTTGAACAAATAATTTAAAAACTAACAGGCCACAAGGGCTTATTTTTAGGGGATGAAACTTTTACCAGCATTTTCTTCAATGTATTCCTAATATGTATGCCAAATTTGGTTTAAATAAAATGTTCCTCCTGGCAGGTATTCACGTTACGAATTATGCATTTTGAGAACTTTTTGACCCTTCAACCCTTAATGAACAGTCAACCCTTAAAAAAATTTCAGATTTTTGAAAGCATTCACCACTTGGGGTATACACAAAACATATGTTCAATGTTTGATCAAAATCGGTCTGCAACTTTAGAAGATTAAGTGGATGCACCGATTTTGCTTTTTTTTGGCATGTTTTTGGCCAATAATGCACAGGTCCTTGAGAATTTCCTAACTTTTTTTGCTTTGACTTAATCAATGGGCAGGTAGAAAAAAAGGACGCAAATTTTGCTTTAATCGGGTCAGTAAATTCCGAAATATAGCATTTTAAAGAAACGAACAGACCGACAGACAGGAAATTAGTGAATATGATTTTCGTAATCTACGCATTCTATAATGTAGAAAAAAATGAAGCTTGGAGATTTTTTTTTTTTCATGAATACAATACAATACTTCCTCTACGAGAGAAGTAATACGTCATTAATATTGATGACAACATGTCGCACACGACGTGTTCAAAAACAATTTACTTTCAATACATCGCACAAATCAAATTCAAAGTCATTTCACAATTTACAGCATCAAATTTTTGCAAACACTTATTTGACGTTATTTACGTGGAATTACTCCAGTCACTAAGTTCGTTCCGTAATCTTCGATTTAATGCACTAGTGCACATTGAATCTAATTCTATCTTATTCTAACTGTGTTGGCAAATCTATAAAATTGCTTTAGAATGCAGAGATGATGCTTACTCTTTATTTATTAATATGAAACTAACAACTTTTTTAAAGTAATACGATAATAATTATTAATTAATTCAGGCAATGCGATTATAAATAAAAGATTCTGATTGGCTGGTTCCAGGGGGTTCTGCCAGAGACTTCTGCCATAGCCAATCAGGTAATTTCAACGTAACTAAGCAACTTCAATAGGTTTTTATAATACTATCAAATTTTTTTATTAAACAATAACAACGAAAAACAATACAAAACAATTAACAATAAATTGTTCAAACCAACATACTCTTCAATTCAACAAAAAACTACTAATTATGGCAAAGGTAAGGTCCCTAAAATTGAAGTTGCGTTTCCTCTTTGGATAGCAACACTTATACGCTGTAACAAGTGAAAACCTGGCTGAGCGTCTCCAGTAGCTTCATACAATCTTGGACCAAGTTGACTCAAGAATCGATGCCCTTGCATACCAATAAGACCCAATGTAATTGGGAATTTATTTTTTTTTATAATAACAAATAACCTACACTCTAACTTATATTGATAACACAGGACAGAGTTATATTGAATTTGCACTATTGCATTAAATCGCAACGCAAGGTCAACTACATCTCAAGATAGTAATAAAACTTTCCACCGAGGTTTGTATAGTATTTTATTTTCCCACGACCACATACGAAAATCATAGTTTTCGTACAAGAAACATACGACGAAAGCATGCAATATCATTCGGCCGTGCGAATGTATAGGTCAATTTTTACATATATGTGTAAAATTTTTTGAAATTGGTATGATGTATACATTTTTTGTTTTTACATGTATGTTTTATGTTGTGTAAACTGTAAATTTTTAAAGGGTGTAAATTACATGCCGTTTAGAAAATACATAAGGGTATTTTTTGACAATTAGTTTGTTTTGACGCTGAAAAAATGGCTCTTAATGAATACGTTAATGCTGTATTACTTGAGCAATTGCAGAATGCGGAACAACGGTAAAATATAGCACTAATTCTAATATTTGATCAATACAATTTAAAATAATAATTCAAGATATCAAGTTAATATAAACCGACAAGTACTAAGAGATGCTAGGAATCCATTTCAAGTACTTTCATTTCATTTACTTTGTTAGAAAACTCTTGCCACAGTTTGCGTAACAATGCAACTTCCGAAGGTTTTGTTCTAACCGTTAAAACAATTCTATTTGCTTTCACGAAGCTCAGCATCTCCTCAAATTGCTTACGGGTAGTTTTCTTATTTTTTGCCATAGTTTTAGCCGGATTAGCACAAATATGATATAATGACTAATCAGTTTGACAAATTTGAATTTTTAGTGAGTCAGATTTATTATTTTCCGTTACATAGCAACTGCTTAAAAATAGGTGTTTTGATGTATTTGAAAATACGTAAACGTGTTAACATACTAGAATTTACATACACGATTACATATATGTTTGAAAATTATTAAGGAATATCGAATTTAACATAATGCGTTTACCAAAGTGTAATTTGATTTTTACATATATGCGTAATTTTTTACGAAAATGATATATCATAGGCCTGATTATATTGCACGATTAAGCTGTGCGTTAAGGATTCGACCAATAGCGTGCGACTTGGCAGAGGCCTCTGCCAGAAGCCTCTAGTCCCAGCCAATGAAAAATTTGCATTTACTAGTCGTATTATCCGGGGAAAACAAAAGGTAGTCAAAAAAATTGAAAATCGCCCTATTCTCATATTGACTGTTACATCATTAAAAAAGATGTCAAAATAATTAACATTCGTTAGATTATTGTTTGGTCGTGGGAAAAATAGCGTACATAACTCGCTGGAAAGTGACTTAACACATTTCGTAGGTTGCCGCACTCGGCCTAAAGGCCTCGTGCGTCAATTTCTCCACTCGTGTGTTAAGCGTCACTTTCCGCGCTCGTTATGTAATATACTTTTTGCGCCTTCATACGGCATGACTAGATTTCTACATCTTAAAATCCGCCAGAAAAGGGTTTTTGCCGGCCTCGGCCTGCAAAGTGTTTCCATAGTTACATATTTTTTCCATTTTTAGTTTTTCCTGCAAAGTGTTTCCAAAGTGTTTCCATAGTTAGTTATTTTTCCAATATCGGCCTGAAGATTTTTGTGGCAATAAATTGTTTATAACATTTTCTGCAGCTTTTAAAACATGTTTTGGTTTATCCGTATTTTGAAAGTTTGCAATTACTGTATATGACATTGACATTTGTTAGTGTCAAAAGAAAACAAAAGATGGCTCTATTTATTTTTTTGCATTGTCAATTTATTATTTAGCATTTTTTTGAAGAACTATGTATTTATAAGAGTATTCGACACAAAAAATATTGTACGCAACATGTCCGGAAAGATTCCTTGCAGGACACGCCGACTTTCAGGCCTCCGCCTGCGGCGTCGGCCTGAAACTCGTCTGCTTGTCCTGCAAGACACTACTTTCCGGACTTGTTACGTAAATAACTATTACCGGCTCGATTCTTGTTATGGCAGTTGACATTTTTAATTTACATTTTTAAATCATAAAAAAAGATGTCAAAATAATTATTCGTGTGAAGTTATCCATAAAATCCATTCATAAAACCGGACATTTTCTCTTACTCCGTCATTCCATATTATCGTTAGCTATCTATTGATATATAAATCTTTGCTAATAAGTAATGTTAAAGCATTAAAATTAATTATTAATTTATGGACGAACTCGGACATTTGCTCTAGCTGCTTAATTAACAATTTTTTTACCATTTTATTTACGGCATTACAATCTAAATTTCATAAGCTTAAATCATCCTAGTCAGTTGCATCATGATGTAAGATTTAATAATTTTAATGTTTTAATAAATATTTATATTTGTATCACTCTTACATGCTTGACAGATTGATATAAAAGAAGAACTCGAAAACCGCATGAAATTGGAAGACACTTTTTCCACCATTAAAATTGAACTGGATGAAAAGACCTTTATAAAAGAATGGGATAACGATTTTTTGAAAAAACCTATTATATCGATAAAAAGCGAGACAAAAACTGAGAATGATGAATCGATCAGTATACTATAGTTAATAAAAACCGAAGACCACGATAATTTTTTAACGACTACTTCGGTATACCAATTTAGAATCTGTTGGAACTGTAGATCCCATTTAAATTAGGAACAAGCAAAGTTTGGAAAAGATGTTGAATATTATATTTTTTTTAGGCATCAGAAGTAAAATCAGTTTACGTGTGCAATCTTTGCTTAAATGAATTATTGAGTTGCCACACGGCTTGTGACAAAATTCGGGGAAAATATATCACATCGCAAGCGGTTCTGAAAATACAGACTGGAATCATAACCATCCAAAAAAAATTAAAAAACCCTCGAAGTCTATAAGACTCTAAATGTCAAAAACGTCTTAAAAATGGACCATTTTGTAAAAATTGTAAAAATGTATAGTAAATTTAATTTAAATAAAAATATTTTATACAAAAATGTTGTTTTTTGATAATTAATTTGACGAGTACGTGTTTTGCGAGTATCGACGCGCACTCTTGGTCGCGCACATATTTCCTTAAATGAAAATATAAGGGACCGACTTGAGTGGCGCAGCGGTACAAGTATTATACCAACTTGCGATCATAGCAATGGCATAGAGATTACTGATTTACAAAAGTATTACTGGAATAAGGCGAAACGTTACTGGAAAAGTTACAACAAACGAGCACAAAATTGAGAAATTTTTTATTTTCAAAATTAATTGTTTACAATAGATTTTTTGGTAATGGGTCGAAATTGAATATCAACGTAACTAAATCGTAACCGGAGATAACGTTTTAGAAAGGTTGACACACTCATTTGCAGTGAGTTAACAATTAGTTAAATGTTCCATCAGGCGATTATCCAAATCCTTTAAAAACTCCTCAAAAGATTGATAAATTCCTTCCTCCATTCGTGGCATCGGTCTATGACCTTGTTCCTCCAGAACACAGTTTCTTTGTTCAAGTTCGATAGCCAACCTAAAATAGGATTTGAGTTGCGTGCACAAGTGCTAAACAGAAGGACTTACGTTATGCCATTTTTGATTAAGGTAGCTATTTCTTCATTCTTAATCATTTCGAAGAATTTTTGGGAAGCTAGTTCATTTCTGATAAGGAGTAACTCCTGCAACCACATATTTTCAAATCGAATACAGTTCATTAATTCCACTTTTAGTGGTAGTCTCTTAACAGGATCGTGTTTTATCCAGCGCATAGCAGAATAAAATATTTGACCTTCGCATTGTACTTTTAGGTTATCGGAAGTAAGGATTTTCTTCAAGTCGGGGAATGACAGTTGTAGAAAATTTAAACTTCCAACCAGTGAAACAAAAAATGTTTTAATTCGTGGGAGCATAATTTCTGCCACTTCCGGTAGATTTTGATGTTGTGCCTCAATGTACAAATTGTACGCTCTCCCTTCGTCATAGGCCTTTTCTTGTATCATAATTGACCACAACTGCTTTTGCAGAGTTTTTATTTCCAAATAGCTGCTACCTTTGTAGATGCTTACTATGTTCCGCCTGGTAATTAAAGTCTTATAGCATTTTTCATCATCGCTTCGCATCCAATTGTAGATAATGCGAAAAGCATCAGCAGAACAGTTTTCTCGTTTAATTTTAAATTTTGAAACGGTGGGATTGGGGAAGTTACGAAAATATTTGGAGTAGGTTCTTAATATTAGCATGTGAACCTTAAATTGGACACCTCCAATAACGATGGTCGCAGTGGTGTTCTCATCATTTTTGAATTGTCTGGCTAATACAGCATAAATATTCCGTTTAGGTGGCCATTTCTGTTTGGTTTTATCGAATAGGTCAACCCCTTCTCGGTATGGATCTTCAACTAAAATTTGGCTGGTTTCTGAATCACGGTATTTTACTGCTTTTAGCAGAGGCGGCATTTTTGGACTTAACATTGCTATTTTATAGGCTGCGAAACTTATTTCATCCACTTTCAAAGACGAACAATCCTGAAATTGAATTGAGTTAGTATCATACTTCAAGTTTATAATTTAACTTCAAGGAAGTTGCATCCAATCAAAGAGCATCATAAAACTTATGAAAACTAATTACTACAGATTTACTAGTTTGCCCCTCTTAATTTGTTTCTAGGTTCAGTAAACAGTGGTTGCCAAAACAACCATTCAATATGATAGCGAAGTAAATTTGTATATTTCAAATTGTACAAACAATCTCTTTCAAGATACAAAATTCAAATGACTAATGTCTAAACGAGTGTGTTCCTTTTATAGAGAATTTTAAACCTAGCCTACTATACAAGTATACAATTATATCGCTTAGATACTCTAGTTGTACACAACTGCAAGGCCTACTTTAGATGTGCCAGATGTAAACAACTGCATCGCCTACGCTAGAAGAACTGCATATTCGAAGTAATAAATAAATATAATGTAGATACATCATCTATAGAACCTCCAAACATCAACCTACCAAAGTCGCTCCCTTAAAGGAACATTGTTCCACTATCTTATGATAACACGATCATCCTATCATGGGTGTTAACGTAGAAACGACAGTTTATTGACTGGTACAGCTTTTGCACACCATAGTGCAAAAAATAGGTAACACAGATTAGAACCCATGTTCTTCTCAATACAACGAAAAAAAAATTATAATTTGCAGACAGACACCCATGTTAGGCAGGTTAGAGTAAATACCGTACGGTGGGGCCGACAGGTCTCTATAATCAGCCGTACGCATTAGTAATAATAGTATGGGTCTGTGGTGTCGTTAGAGACCCACGATAGGATGATCGTGTTATAAGATAGTGGAACAATGTTTCTTTAAGGAGCGACTTTGGTAGGTTGATGTTTGGATATCCTATAGATGATGTATCTACATTATATTTAATTAGTACTTCATAGAATCAGTTTGAAAACTACGCAACTATAGAGTCCTTAATCACAAGATGATATGGCCAGGGGCAGTATTGTTACCATATAAAAATTAATACTTTAAATCTTTCCAAAGTTACTTAAAATTTCAGTTAGTTTTGTAGTGGCTTGTGTTTTCTTAGACTAGTAGAGTACAATTTGAGTAGGCGATGCAGTTATATACAATTAGAGTAGATACCATTTTGGAATCTACGCATTCTCCAATGTTTAGAATATGCAGTTATTTACATCTAGCGTAGGCCATCTAGTTGCTTACATCTGGCACATCTAAAGTAGGCCTTGCAGTTGTGTACAACTAGAGTATCTAGGCGATATAATTGTATACTTGTATAGTAGGCTAGGTTTAAAATTCTTTATAAAAGGAACACACTCGTTTAGACATTAGTCATTTGTATTTTGTATCTTGGAAGAGATTGTTTGTACAATTTGAAACATACAAATATACTTCCCTATAATATTGAATGGGTGTATTTGCAACCACTGTTTACTGAACGAGAAACAAATTTAAAGGGGCAAGCTAGTAAATGTGTAGTAATTAATTTTCATAAGTTTTTCATGCTCTTTGATTTGATGCAACTTCCTTGAAGTTAAATTATAAAACTTGTTTAATTGATCCATTCTCAAATAGTAGTGTATTTATAGTAAAATAAACACTCAAAGTACTACTATATTTTTTTATTTAGGGCAGACTAGTTTCGACTATTTAAATAATCATTATCAATGCCTTGAAACGTTAAATACAAAAAATCTATAAAACAGTAAAGAAATTCAATAATATTACATACCACAAATCAATTAATCTCTCACAAATAAAAATAATTATTTTTGACAGAAATTAAACAAAAGAAGTTAACTTGATTTAGGGAAATAAATTCTAATCCAAAACTGAGTTGAAGAAATCATAATATTGAAAATGTATTTGATCATTAACACAGGTTTCGTTATTGTACTTTATCGTTTTCAAAATTTCTAAATTTTCATATATATTCAATTTCAAACCTTAAAATTTTAAAATTAGTCAAAAAATCAAAATTATGTTTTGTATTAATAATATGATTTGCAAAAGCTGATTGTGTGTTATCTAATCCAATATCAATAAACTGATTAATCAATTTATTATGTTCATTTATTCTCACTGAAATTTTTCTACCTGATTGTCCAACATAAACTGTATTACAATTTTGACAAAATAATTTATAAAAACCAGATTTGTCGTTTCTTGAAATTTTATTTTTAGAGTTTAAAATAAAAGATGATAAATTATTATTGGTTTTCATAGAAATAATAATGTCAAATTTTTTGAAAAATTTTGATAGATTATTGGATATTTGACCAAAATAAGTTAGGGATCTAAAAGTAAAAGAAACTTCTGACTTAATTATATGAAACTGAAATTTGTATTTTAAATAATATTTTTTATACATTCTATTAATTAAATAAAATGAAAATTTATTATTGATGGCAATTTGTTTGATAATATTTAATTCTTTATCAAAAGCAACAGTATCTAAAGGTATATTAAATAATTGAAAAAATAAGGAATGAAAAGAGGACATTTTTTGTGAATATGGATGATTTGAATTAAAAGGGATAATACAATCTGTGGTAGTTGGTTTTCTAAATATTTCGAATGTAAACCCAAATTATTTTTAATTATCAAAATGTCTAAAAACGATAGTTGTCTATTTTGTTCAATCTCGATAGTAAATTTAATTTTAGGGTGAACTAAGTTAATAAAGTTTAAAAATTCACATAGTTCATCAATAGATCCATCAAAAAGTGATAACACATCATCAACATAACGGTACCAAAAGACAATTTTATCTTTAAATTTAACATTATTAAAAAAAGATCTTTCTAAAGAGAACTTAAAATTTCTGCCAATAAAGGTGATAAATTGGAACCCATAGCAAGGCCATGATTTTGTTCATAAAAGTTTTCATTAAAAATAAAGAAATTTTGTTGCAGTGCTATTTTTAAAAGTAACATAATGTTGGTAAAATGTGGTTCTAAAATATTATTGTCAATTAATGATTGTTGAACTAATTCAATACATTCACTTGGAGGAATACTTTAGTAAATAAGTTAGTTAGGAAATAAGTTAGGAAATAAGTTAGTTACATCAAACGATACTAAAATTGATGTGCTTGGTATATGAATGTTTTTAATTTTATTAGTCAAGTCTACACAATTTTTAACCGAATAAATATTATTAAAATTTAAGCAATCTCTAAGTATTGAGTTTAACCATGAAGATAATTTTGAAGCTGGAGAATTTATAAAAGAAACAACAGGACGGATAGGAATATTAGGTTTATGTATTTTTGGAAGGCCATAAAGTCTTCGTATGTATGGATTCATAGGATATGACCGAAATTTATTAGTATTATATAATTTTAAAGTTTCAGAAGATTGACTTAATATTGATTTTAATTTGATAAAATAATTTTTACACGGATTTTTTGAAAGTTTTTTAAAATCAGTCGAATCAAAAAAATTATGAACTTTGTCTAGATAATCTTGTTTGTTTTGAATAACAACACAATTGCCTTTATCTGCTTTCGATATAATTAATGCATTAGATATGCAATTATTAGATAAAATGTTAATAGTTGAATACTGATTACGACTAATATTATAGTTATTATAATTTGGAGAAGAATTTAAAGAAGAATTTAACAAAAAATTTGAATTTTGAAATTTATTAATTAATTGACTTCTTATTAAATTTTTGTTTTCCAAATTACAAGACTGGATAATTGCTTCAGATTCGACCATTAATTTTTTTTTTATAATTTTTGATTTTGTAATATTATTATTTTTAGTTTGGAGATTGAACTTTAAACCTTGTTTCAAAAGAGAAATTTCATCATTAGACAATGTATAATTAGAAAGATTTAAGACTCGATCATGAAAATTGTGTTTAGAAAAATTAATAGGTTTGTTTATAATTCTATTTTTATGAAACTTCAATATATTTAATTTTTCACTCAGTCTAGTAAATGAACTCTTACCCAAATGTTCAGTCACATCTCTACAATATCTGTCAAAAGTATCAAATTCTATAAAATTGAAAAAAGAATTAATTTTAAAATATAGAAATTTTAAAACAACGTTAATAAAATTTAAAGTTGTATAATGGTGTTTCAATTCATGTTTCAGCCAAATTTTCTTGCTTTGTTCGATCGTACTTAAAGCCGAATGGAAAGTACAATTAGTCTTCAGTTGAACAAATTTTGGAGTAACGTTGTATTTCAAACATGAGTTGACAAACCAAATTTTCAATTGAGTTAAATTTCTTTTGATCATATAGTTTTTGTAGTTTCGAACCATAAAAGCTTCACTAGCATTATTAAACTTGTTTAATTGGTCCATTCTCAAATAGTAGTGTATTTATAGTAAAATAAACACTCAAAGTACTACTATATTTTTTTATTTAGGGCAGACTAGTTTTGACTATTATTGAATTTCTTTACTGTTATATAGATTTTTTGTATTTAACGTTTCAAGGCATTGATAATGATTATTTATATAGTCGAAATTAGTATGCTTTAAATAAAAAATATAGTAGTACTTTTTTTTATGCTTTCAAAAAATCTGGAGATTTTTACAGGGTTGAAATTTGATTAAGGGTTAAAGGATCAAAAAGTTGTAAAAATGTATAAGTTGTAACGTGAATATCTGCCAGGAGGAATATTTGATTTGATCCAAATTTAGAACACATATTAGGAATACATTGAAGAAAATATTAGTAAAAGTTTCATCCCTTAAAAATAATCCCTTGTAGCCAGTTTGCCTTTTAATTTAATTTTTCAAAAATTGACCGTGTTTTTGCTCTTATATGTCAGCATAATCCATCATTTTCCATTAGCTATTTTATATATATTTACATATTGAGTGATTACAAATAATTTAAGACCCTTACCACACACCCCCACCTCTCGAAAAATAACGTTTGACTCATATAGATCGATTATTTTCATAATATTTAATTTCCACTATAGATTTAAAACAGATTTACAAATAATCTAGATAAAAATAATATGCAACCCTTATTTTACAACTTCAACCCTTAATATACCCTTTACAGTAAAAATGCTCGGATTTCTTTCAAAGCAATTTTAAATAACCTGATACATTTTTTTCCACAAAAGATGCCTCAAAATTCTAAAAATTTAAAACAGAAATTTTAACATACCAACGAGAGAAGTACTGTGGAATCTCATTTCCAGCAAATTTCATCTCAAAATAATATTTGAAGATATGTTCTTAAAGTATAAAAAATTGACAAAATTCTTTATTTTATTAGCGAATAATACATTTTTTTTCAAATAATTAACAGTAAAGCTACATTCACAACTTCGAAATTAGTGGCAAAGTTGACAAATTATTAGTAACCCAAATAGAATGGAATGTATATTTTCTAGATAGGCATTTACAATTGTCCTTTGGTCGAATACTAATTTGTTAATGTTTCCACTAATTTCGAGGTTGTGAATGTAGCTTTAGTTTGATAGATCAAAATTAGATGTATCAAACGTTATTACTGGTCAAAACATTATACAAAGTTAATAACAAAATGTTATTTTTTTAAAGAATATGTAATACATAAACTAAGCTTTAAATAGACATGTAGAAGGTATACACCAACATGTCTCTCCAACTTACCAAAGACATTTAAATGAGACCACATCATATTTATTTAATTCATTGAAGAAGCGCGATTTCCAAGCCGTCTTGATTTCAAACCGCACGTTCCTACATTGGATGATTCGATTTTGTTTATCCTAGCAACGAATAATTAAATTATTCTGTCAGGTTTATTTCGTGGGGCGTTGGCAGTTTTCGAACTTGCATCGTTGAAATGGCTGGAAAGCCAATGCTTAAGGTGAAAAAACTCACACGCAAAAAGATACCGAAGAAAGCTGCAAAACCGAATCGCAAGCTGAAACGTCACATCTCCCGAAAGAAGCGGGCTGCACGTGAAGGTACAAAAAGAGCATTTTTGAATTCTTTCTTTCTGTTCTTAAGAGAGTTCAGAAAGACTTGCGGGTTGACGAAAAACACTGAAATTGCAAAACATGCCGGCGCCGTCTGGCGTTCGATGAGTGCAATTGAGAAAGCGCCATATATAAATAAATCCAAGCAGTTGATGAAAAATATTAAAGAGGCTCGTGAAATTGAAATGAAGGGCAGGAAGAAAAAACCTTTGAATGCTTTCTTTCTCTTCTTACAAGAGTACAAAAAGAATTGCAAGAATTGCAAAATCACTGAAATTGCAAAATCTGCCGGCGCCGCCTGGCGGTCGATGAGTGAAACTAAGAAAGCGCTGTATATAAATAAAGCCAAACATTTTCGAAGCATTGAAAAGAAAGCGGGCAAACCAGCGAAGGTTAACAAGGATCCTGATAGAAAAGTGGATGATAAGGTTGAGGTAACATTTTTATATATTAATTAAATATATGTAATAATAATTGCCTGAAAACTCGGTAAATTCTGTGAAATGGCGCAACTAGAAACAAAACAGCGGTCAATTCAAATTGTTAATCGATTTCTCAAGCGATTAACATGTGCACTAACCAAATCATTATATCACTGAAACCTGGCTTAATTCCAATTTTGACAGCTCTGAGTTTGATGTTGTTAACTACCACAAAATCAGGAAAGTCAAATTGTTGTTTCATTATGGAACAATGGTTACTTGTAAAGTACAATCGCGTGTTTGGAGCACACGCGCATATGCTTATTAGAAGGTCTTCCAAACAAGAACATCTTTCCCAGGCTTTTAAACAATTTGTACATTTTCTCCGCCACTCCATGTTTGTTAGTAATAATCACTGACCTAAAGTTATTTTTGGGAAAGTAGTGAAGAAAGGGATGATTTTCGACTTGAACTACACAATCTATTCGGCTTGAACTACACTTGTCTATTCTACACGACATGTTAAAAAGAAAGGAAATCTCTGGCATGCAAAAACAACAGCTAACAATTTCCTTTCAATTTGGGCCCATTTCTATTCGCTTTTTTTAACGTACCATCCTTGATATGAAAAAAATAATATGATTGTATGTTAGGTGCAATTTTTGCTACTAGTTGGCAAACTATTTAAGCATACTCAAGTACTTATTAGGCTACTATTGAGTATTTAAATCCTCTTGCTCTGTATTGCTTAATAATAATGATAAAGTAATAATCAACACTAATATCACAATAAGGTATTTTTAAAATCAAAAAAGTATTTTGAAAATTGATATTAACATTACTTTTGAATGAATTATTTTGGTATTTATTTAGGAGGTTGATAAAACAGGAACTTGGAAGGAATCCAAGAACAAGAATATGTCAAAAAAAAGCGTAAAATAATATATAATTTTCATTTTTTTAATTTCTATTTGGCTATTATATATTTATTTCTAGAAAAATGAAGAAACTCCATCCAAGAAAGATGAATAAACTAAACAATGAAGAAAGTGGAGGAACGTCAAAAAAATAATTTGACATATTTAGATATTATATATTTTCAAAATTATATTGTAATGTGATTGATGTGCAAATATAAAAGAAAAAACAATGAACTGCGCATCATAAGACAAAAAACAAAAACAAAATAACTAAGAATGGTCCAACCTTTCTAGTCCGGAATGGATTGCAAATAGCGAAGAAACATTGCTATTAAGTGATAGTCATTTAAAGGTTTGCCTAGGGTCAGTCGTTCCATTACTATTTGGCCAAGTTTTGCATTTTTCGATAAAACGATTTTTTCGTCAGGGTAGATTCTAGGAGTTTGTACTTGTTTTTCTTGCGTTTTTACTATTTATTTATTGTCTATAATTGGCTTCTTACTCTTTTTCTGTCTTTTTTATTTGCGTTTTTTCTTTATTTTGATTTCCTGCTTTGATTCATTTCCAAGTTTTGCGTTTCAAACATATAACTTTCCAAGCAAAAATTAATAGCATCCTGCATTTCAATGACCTTAATACCACTCCTCTCTAAAAGGTACTGCAATTCCTCTTTAATTACGCGTTTCAAAAGTACCATTAATGCAGCTGCCTTAATATGGCTAAAGTCAGGTACATCTGGCTTGGCTATTAAAGGATACTTTGCTAGAAGCAATTTATGAACCAAATGTCTCATTACTTGCAATCCTCGTTTAATTTTTTGAATATTTCAGCTCAAAAAGGTACTAAAAAGTCATGTAGTTATCAAAATCTTGCTGATCTAATTTATTTTGGCACTGAATTTCTTGCACAATAACCTCTTCTAGACCATCTTCTACAAGTATGCGTACCACTGGTACTACCATATCGAAAATTGCTTGTTTATCAATAAATAAAGTCTTCCATTTATCTCGGATTCGTCGACTTGGTGCTTCACCAAACCTACTCTTATACTGGCCTTCTTTAAGCGACAATGATACGATCTATATCTTTTATAATTTCCAAACAAGCATTATAATGTCGCTTATTTTTTACCTCTTTTATGCCTTCAGAATCCTAAATTTTTCTATTTTATTCTAAGAAATTAGAAACTCGGCACTAATAATTCAGTAATATCTATATTCCGATTCACATGGCAATCAATTTATATATCGAGTTACTCATTTATTAAAATAAAACTTAAAGATATTGAAAATCTGATATTATAGTTTATCGCGTGCAAAAGCTAGGAATTTTCATTTCGCTAAATATTTATCAGTTTTGCTTCTATTTCACTTTAATTTTGTATCCGATTTTGATGTGTAATACATCAATGTGTTTAGAAAACATGTGCCTTTAAGAAAAAAGAAAGAAAAAGTCCTTGAAAATAATGTATATTTAATATTAAATAGTTGAAGTTTAATAGGTGAACTTCATTATGTTTCAACCATTTTTTATTAAAGAACTTTCTCTTTCTTTTTTCTAAAAAGCACATGTTTTCTAAACCCATTGATGTATTACACAGTAAAATCGGATACAAAATTAAAGTGAAATAGAAGCAAATTTGATAAATATTTAGCGAAATGAAAATTCCTCCTGCACGCGATAAACTATACTAACGATTTTCAATAGGTTGCACTAGTGCACACTAAGTATATCTTTATTTTTACTTCTCTCGTAGAGGAAGTATTGTAATCATGAATTTTTTTTTTTTTTACAAATGTCACTTTTTTTTACTATTTAGGATGCGTGGAATACGAAAATCATATTCACTAATTTCCGTCTGTCGGTCTGTCGGTCGGTCTGTGCATTTCTTTAAACCACTATATTGCGGAATCTACTGACCCGATTTAAACATAATTTGCGTCCTTTTTTTCTACCTGCTTATAGATGATATCGAAAAAAAAAAGTTTATAAAATTCTCAAAGAGCTGCGCGTTATAGGCCAAAAACATGCTAAAAATGGCAAAATCGGTAGATCCACTTAATCTTCTAAAGTTGCTGACCGATTTTAACCAAATATTCAACATATGTTTCGTGTATACCCCAAGTGGTGAATGCTTTCAAAAAATCTAGAGTTTATTATTGGGTTGAATTTTTATTAAGGGTTGAAGGGCCAAAAAATTGTAAAAATGAATAAGTTGTAACGTGAATACCTGCCAGGAGGAATATTTGATTTGGACCAAATTTGGTATACATATTAGGGATACATTGAAGAAAATGCTGGAAAAAGTTTCATCCCTTAAAAATAAACCCCTACGACCCATTTGCCATTTAAGTTAATTGTTTAAAAATTGCCGGTGCTGTGATTGTTATATGGCAGCATTACCCACACTTTTCCATCAGTTATTTTAGTAATATTTACATAAAGAGTGAGTCAAAATAATTTTTGACCCTTACCACACACCCACCACTCCAATATAGAGTTTAAGTCATATGGTTCGGATTTTCTTGATATTCGATTTCTACTATACATTTTAAACATATTTACGAATAATATAATTTAAAATAGTACGCGACCCCCTTATTTTGAAATTTCAACCCTTAATATACCATGTACAGTCAAAATGCTCGGATTTTTTTCAAATTTGGATCCTAGTAGTAATTTAACTTACTTATCATTATTTAGTTAATTAAATTAAAATTAGGCGTAGACCCACATTTTACAATTGTAACCCCTAATGCACCCCTTACAGTTTTATTTGTCCGATTTCTTTTAAATTTGTTTTGTATTAATAAATTTAAATATAATTTAAACTAGTTTAATCAAAAATGTCCTAGAATCCTTAATTCGTGTTTTTAGCCCTTAACACACCCCTTACACCAACAGTGCTAGGACTTATTTTATTAAGGAATGAAGAGTCAAAATTGGACAATCTTGATAATTTATGAAGCATATTTCTCAGACCCTGATTCAAGTATTGGATCCAAATTTTGCACACATATTGTGACCATATTGGAGAAAAGTGTACTGAAAGCGCATCCCATAAAACTTATCCCGCTTATGCCAGTTGTTCTTTGAGTTTTTTGATAAAAATCAGTTATGTATATGTCTCTTATTTGTCAATAATTAAGGATGACAACTAAAACTGACAGATGTCGAATTTAAATATCTTGAATTAACCAAAAGTTTCAGGTGTCAAAAAACTCACAAATGTCAAACAAAAATTACAGATTTTAATAAAAAGTGAAAAATGTCAATAAAAACTTAATAGCTGCTTTTAAAAAAATTAACAATTTCAACTAAAAGTAAAAAAATGCTCTCTAAAAATGAGATGTCTAAAAATGACAAATTTTTACAAAAAGTTGAAAATGCTTTTAAAAACGCCCAGAGAAAAACACTTAGATTTGATTAGTGTTGACTAAAATTGGATAGTAAAAATATGAACAAATAAAAATGAACAAATTAGAACTAAATTTGAACTAAAAGTAGCTGATAATGTCAGCCAAAAGTGACACATGTTAAAAGGTTAAATTATAATTTTTGATATCTCATTTCCACACCACCCATGAGGTAGAGATAATGGCGCGTTTTTTTTTAGTGGTATCCCCGATGGTTTTCCTTAAAGGCCTACTCCACTATTTATTTGGGGTGCACTTTAACGATATTTTTATCGAGACTGCTACTTCTCCTAGTACTCTTGGGGTGCACTTTAACGATATTTTTATCGAGACTGCTACTTCTCCAAGTTTATAAGTAAAATAGGTAGGTACTTATATTATAATATATATAATAAGGCTTATTTTATATTATATTATTGTCAAGACCGGGAATATTAGTTAATATTTTATATTGATTAATATTACTATTAATGCAAATTACTAATGCAAATTACGCTGACGATCAGGCATTAAAGATCTTAGCCAGAAATCACATATTAGACGACACCGGAAAAGCAATACGAGCCGCGATGTCAGCAAAGGTGATCGAACGGGATGACCGGTCGATCGCTGAGTTGACATCGGTTCCGAGGTGTTATAAAATATATTGTCAAAGAGAGGAGTCAGTTTAGTTTATGGAATCGACCCACAAGGTTCGATTTAAATTAATTAACGCGCGAACACATATTGTGAAAACCGGTGACCACCACAATGATGATCTATGCCCTCTCTGAGATGCTGCCGCTACCCCGAATAATGTAAGTAGGCTAAGTTGAAATAAATGTGAGTACCGATTAAGTGAGTACCAGATTGACTATTTTTAATTGCCAAAAGGCCCTCGCTACGACCCTCAGTCGCGTAAATCGTGACATATGGTGGAGGTGCCTAAAATCTCGCGCAGGTTCCCCGAAATCTGCTGAAAAATAAAATTAAAATTTTAGGATTAAAAGATTAAAAATCATTTGCTCTGATCATTTATCTTTAAGTTCAAATCATGGATTGTAAAATAAATGTCTGATCCAGTTTGAAGATAAAACAGGATTCAAAGCCACATTTGCAGGATGTTGAGGCTGGCATCCAACCTGTTCAACTAGAGTTCAAAGCCAAATTTGTTCGGATCGCTGAGGCTGGCACCCACTCTAGCCAAGCAAATGTATTAAATTCAAATAATTGCCACGCGAACAAAAATTTTTATTCCGGGTTGCTCTCCACCACGGAAAATAACAAAAATAGTACCACTATATCACCCAAAGTTTCGCACTGAATAACAAAAAATAATAAAAAATTAGGCTGTTTTATTTCCCAAACCCATCCAAA
The DNA here is from genome assembly GCA_963556235.1 of Cryptophagus acutangulus. Lineage (NCBI taxonomy): Eukaryota > Metazoa > Arthropoda > Insecta > Coleoptera > Cryptophagidae > Cryptophagus > Cryptophagus acutangulus. The sequence goes on from OY744558.1 coordinate 11,913,228, forward strand.
AGGTGAGTTAAAATATTTAGATAGGACCAAATTACCCATTTGACGTTTTGTTTTAATACTTCTTTCCAGCAATATATGTTTGTCTTGTTGGGGTAATTTTTTTTTAAAAACTTTTTTCGGGTTGAGCTATTTAGGGAGCGCATTATATAGGGTTACAAAAAGGCTAAACTAATAGGTTAATCGAAAAAGAAAGAAAAAAAATGAAAATGTCGCACGCAGACAATGTCTACCGGAAGTGAAAAACCAAAAACCGAAGGACCAATAACAAAAAGCCAAAGCAGAAAATTGCAAGACGCAATCGGGACACCAACGGCAAAAAGCTCAACATATGTCAAAAATGACTTATTAAAACCGGCTAAAGGAAGCCAAATGACAAGCAGAACACCTCCTAACTTAGCCGACATAACACCAATAGAAATCGACCCCTTAGAAAAAGAACTAAACGATCCAATACATGTCTCCATAAAAGTTAAGCCAAACCCAGAAGAAAAGGAAAAAACAGAAGAAGAGGAAGTACAACGTAAGATAAAAGAAAAACGTGAACAAAGACAAAAGAGAGACATAGAAGAAGCAAGACAAGCGAACGAAAGACGTAAGCAAGAAAAAAGAGTGCAAGAAAATAGAGAGGCAGACCGATTACGAGGAGAGCGAGAAAAAAGAGAACAAGAAGAAAGAAGACGTGAAGCGGAAGAAGAGAGAGAGGCAGACCGACTGCGAAAAGAACAAGAAGAGAGAGAAGATCAACGACGCCAAGCGGAAGAGAGAAGACAACAAGAAGAACGGGACGCACAGCAAAGGAGACCCCAACAACGAAACATGGCAGATATCACATTAAGTGAGGCCATGGATGCAGCGGGTAATCCGTCGATCCCAAAATTTGTAAACCCGGACCTATTTAACCCTAGGTCAGACAGTGCGCTATCCTTTATCCGAGGATACGCTAGATGTGCATCAGCAAATGGTTGGGACGAAAAATACTTGATACGTTATTTCGGAACCTACCTCCAAGGAGCAGCTAAAAGCTGGCATCGCGACTATACCACGCAAGCGAGGAATGCCCAAAAGACTTGGAACCAAATGAGGACGGACTTCCTCAGGGAGTTCGATGCAGGGAATGCCCAAATGAATGCTACCCTTATGTTCACCAGCCATAAACAAGCCGCCGACGAAGACATAAAAGCATACTACTATGACATGCGGGAATTGGCCGACGAAGCGGACCCAGGAATGACTTTCCTAACGTTCCAGAACCACTTCATCAATGACCTCCAAGGGGAGCACTACGAAAACTACAGACTTCAAAGTGGGGAAAACATGGACCGATCTGCTATGCAAAGACTAGTGCATAAACTCAGCAAACTTCAAGCTCGAAGGAAAGCTATGAACGTAGCCGCAACAGTCTAAGTCGCGGAACGACCGCAACCTGCAGCGCAGCCGGTTTACGAACGAGATGGGCGTTACAACAGCCGACCCAATTTCCAACCCAACTATCAACCCAACTACCAACCAAATTACTATAGGAGTAATCAAAAAGGAGGCTACAATAATCGAATAAACGGCAATAGATTCAACAACCAACAACAAGGAAACAATAGAGGAGATTTCAGCAGAGGTGGGTACAGAGAACAAGGTACACTACCAAACACCAGAACCACGGATGGAAGACCAAAATGCTACAATTGTGGCAGGCCAGGACATATGGCCTCAGCTTGCTGGAGATCGACGCAGAATGATCCACAAAATGCGGTTCAGGCGACGCCAAACACATTTAACGACAGAAACAACATAAATTCAAGGAACCGATCGTCAAACCCAAACGGGGCTGGACGACACTAAACGACCCTGATGTCGTCCTCCAAACGGAAAACACCGAAGCGGGGCATACAATAAGATCCTGACAGTCAAGGGTACTATAAACAACACAGAGGGACTGGGCATTGTACTTGATACAGGGGCCGCTACTAGCGTTATTCGCAGAACCGTCGCTACGAACTTGACATTAAAACAATCACAGGGAGTGCTAAAGACAGCTGGTGGACACACCATCGTTACGCTTGGGCGAGCGACAATCTCGATTGAAATAGGCAACTTTAGCTGTAATCACGAAGTATTGGTTATAGAGGAATTACCAAAGGACGTGATCCTCGGGGTAGACTTCCTGAAAGCCTATGGGGCTATAATCGACTTCACCAACAGTGAAGTACAGTTGAAAAACCACGAACATCGACTGAAGATTGACTTCCAAAACGAACCAAGGGAAATGGACTCCTTGTATATGGAAAATACAGAAAGTGGCAATAGCCGACTATAAACGGCTATTGCCGTTTACTATATTAATAGCCGACTATAAATAAACTACAGGCAATAGCCGACTATAAACTAATACCGAAAAAAGCCATAACAATTAAATTGGCAATACGCGGTAATGGAGAGCTAGAAGGGGAACTACTCAACAATTTTGACTTCCAGGCAGCCGAAGGGTACCTCGTTAAACATGGCTTAGCCATAAAAACAGGACCTAAGGTAAGAAATCTGTCAATAGAGATGTCATTGGAAAACAGAGGCTACACGACCAAGAAATTATTTAAGGACACGACAATCGGGTGGATATCCAGCGCTACCGGAGCTGTTGACATGGGTACATTTAATATTAAATAGTTGAAGTAAAAAACTTGGAAATGAATCAAAGCAGGAAATCAAAATAAAGAAAAAATGCAAATCAAAAGGACAGAAAAAGAGTAAAAAGCCAATTAAAGACAATAAATCAATAGTAAAAACGCAAGAAAAACAAGTAGAAACTCCTAGAATCTACCCTGACGAAAAAATCGTATTATCGAAAGATGCAAAACTTGGCCAAATAGTAATGGAACGACTGACCCTAGGCGAACCTTTAAATGACTATCACTTAATAGCAATGTTTCTTTGCTATTTGCAATCCATTCCGGACTAGAAAGGTTGGACCATTCTTAGTTATTTTGTTTTTTGTCTTATGATGCGCAGTTCATTGTTTTTTCTTTTATATTTGCACATTAATCACATTACAATATAATTTTGAAAATATATAATATCTAAATATGTCAAATTATTTTTTTGACGTTACTCCACTTTCTTCATTGTTTAGTTTATTCATCTTTCTTGGATGGAGTTTCTTCATTTTTCTAGAAATAAATATATAATAGCCAAATAGAAATTAAAAAAATGAAAATTATATATTATTTTACGCTTTTTTTTGACATATTCTTGTTCTTGGATTCCTTCCAAGTTCCTGTTTTATCAACCTCCTAAATAAATACCAAAATAATTAATCCAAAAGTAATGTTAATATCAATTTTCAAAATACTTTTTTGATTTTAAAAATACCTTATTGTGATATTAGTGTTGATTATTACTTTATCATTATTATTACATTTATTATTAAGCAATACAGAGCAAGAGGATTTAAATACTCAATAGTAGCCTAATAAGTACTTGAGTATGCTTAAATAGTTTGCCAACTAGTAGCAAAAATTGCACCTAACATACAATCATATTATTTTTTTCATATCAAGGATGGTACGTTAAAAAAAGCGAATAGAAATGGGCCCAAATTGAAAGGAAATTGTTAGCTGTTGTTTTTGCATGCCAGAGATTTCCTTTCTTTTTAACATGTCGTGTAGAATAGACAAGTGTAGTTCAAGTCGAATAGATTGTGTAGTTCAAGTCGAAAATCATCCCTTTCTTCACTACTTTCCCAAAAATAACTTTAGGTCAGTGATTATTACTAACAAACATGGAGTGGCGGAGAAAATGTACAAATTGTTTAAAAGCCTGGGAAAGATGTTCTTGTTTGGAAGACCTTCTAATAAGCATATGCGCGTGTGCTCCAAACACGCGATTGTACTTTACAAGTAACCATTGTTCCATAATGAAACAACAATTTGACTTTCCTGATTTTGTGGTAGTTAACAACATCAAACTCAGAGCTGTCAAAATTGGAATTAAGCCAGGTTTCAGTGATATAATGATTTGGTTAGTGCACATGTTAATCGCTTGAGAAATCGATTAACAATTTGAATTGACCGCTGTTTTGTTTCTAGTTGCGCCATTTCACAGAATTTACCGAGTTTTCAGGCAATTATTATTACATATATTTAATTAATATATAAAAATGTTACCTCAACCTTATCATCCACTTTTCTATCAGGATCCTTGTTAACCTTCGCTGGTTTGCCCGCTTTCTTTTCAATGCTTCGAAAATGTTTGGCTTTATTTATATACAGCGCTTTCTTAGTTTCACTCATCGACCGCCAGGCGGCGCCTGGCAGATTTTGCAATTTCAGTGATTTTGCAATTCTTGCAATTCTTTTTGTACTCTTGTAAGAAGAGAAAGAAAGCATTCAAAGGTTTTTTCTTCCAGCCCTTCATTTCAATTTCACGAGCCTCTTTAATATTTTTCATCAACTGCTTGGATTTATTTATATATGGCGCTTTCTCAATTGCACTCATCGAACGCCAGACGGCGCCTGCATGTTTTGCAATTTCAGTGTTTTTCGTCAACCCGCAAGTCTTTCTGAACTCTCTTAAGAACAGAAAGAAAGAATTCAAAAATGCTCTTTTTGTACCTTCACGTGCAGCCCGCTTCTTTCGGGAGATGTGACGTTTCAGCTTGCGATTCGGTTTTGCAGCTTTCTTCGGTATCTTTTTGCGTGTGAGTTTTTTCACCTTAAGCATTGGCTTTCCAGCCATTTCAACGATGCAAGTTCGAAAACTGCCAACGCCCCACGAAATAAACCTGACAGAATAATTTAATTATTCGTTGCTAGGATAAACAAAATCGAATCATCCAATGTAGGAACGTGCGGTTTGAAATCAAGACGGCTTGGAAATCGCGCTTCTTCAATGAATTAAATAAATATGATGTGGTCTCATTTAAATGTCTTTGGTAAGTTGGAGAGACATGTTGGTGTATACCTTCTACATGTCTATTTAAAGCTTAGTTTATGTATTACATATTATTTAAAAAAATAACATTTTGTTATTAACTTTGTATAATGTTTTGACCTGTAATAACGTTTGATACATCTAATTTTGATCTATCAAACTAAAGCTACATTCACAACCTCGAAATTAGTGGAAACATTAACAAATTAGTATTCGACCAAAGGACAATTGTAAATGCCTATCTAGAAAATATACATTCCATTCTATTTGGGTTACTAATAATTTGTCAACTTTGCCACTAATTTCGAAGTTGTGAATGTAGCTTTACTGTTAATTATTTGAAAAAAAATGTATTATTCGCTAATAAAATAAAGAATTTTGTCAATTTTTTATACTTTAAGAACATATCTTCAAATATTATTTTGAGATGAAATTTGCTGGAAATGAGATTCCACAGTACTTCTCTCGTTGGTATGTTAAAATTTCTGTTTTAAATTTTTAGAATTTTGAGGCATCTTTTGTGGAAAAAAATGTATCAGGTTATTTAAAATTGCTTTGTGAGAAATCCGAGCATTTTTACTGTAAAGGGTATATTAAGGGTTGAAGTTGTAAAATAAGGGTTGCATATTATTTTTATCTAGATTATTTGTAAATCTGTTTTAAATCTATAGTGGAAATTAAATATTATGAAAATAATCGATCTATATGAGTCAAACGTTATTTTTCGAGAGTAGGGGGTGTGTGGTAAGGGTCTTAAATTATTTGTAATCACTCAATATGTAAATATATATAAAATAGCTAATGGAAAATGATGGATTATGCTGACATATAAGAGCAAAAACACGGTCAATTTTTGAAAAATTAAATTAAAAGGCAAACTGGCTACAAGGGATTATTTTTAAGGGATGAAACTTTTACTAATATTTTCTTCAATGTATTCCTAATATGTGTTCTAAATTTGGTTCAAATCAAATATTCCTCCTGGCAGATATTCACGTTACAACTTATACATTTTTACAACTTTTTGATCCTTTAACCCTTAATCAAATTTCAACCCTGTAAAAATCTCCAGATTTTTTGAAAGCATAAAAAAAAGTACTACTATATTTTTTATTTAAAGCATACTAATTTCGACTATATAAATAATCATTATCAATGCCTTGAAACGTTAAATACAAAAAATCTATATAACAGTAAAGAAATTCAATAATAGTCAAAACTAGTCTGCCCTAAATAAAAAATATAGTAGTACTTTGAGTGTTTATTTTACTATAAATACACTACTATTTGAGAATGGACCAATTAAACAAGTTTAATAATGCTAGTGAAGCTTTTATGGTTCGAAACTACAAAAACTATATGATCAAAAGAAATTTAACTCAATTGAAAATTTGGTTTGTCAACTCATGTTTGAAATACAACGTTACTCCAAAATTTGTTCAACTGAAGACTAATTGTACTTCCCATTCGGCTTTAAGTACGATCGAACAAAGCAAGAAAATTTGGCTGAAAAATGAATTGAAACACCATTATACAACTTTAAATTTTATTAACGTTGTTTTAAAATTTCTATATTTTAAAATTTATTCTTTTTTCAATTTTATAGAATTTGATACTTTTGACAGATATTGTAGAGATGTGACTGAACATTTGGGTAAGAGTTCATTTACTAGACTGAGTGAAAAATTAAATATATTGAAGTTTCATAAAAATAGAATTATAAACAAACCTATTAATTTTTCTAAACACAATTTTCATGATCGAGTCTTAAATCTTTCTAATTATACATTGTCTAATGATGAAATTTCTCTTTTGGAACAAGGTTTAAAATTCAATCTCCAAACTAAAAATAATAATATTACAAAATCAAAAATTATAAAAAAAAAAATTAATGGTCGAATCTGAAGCAATTATCCAGTCTTGTAATTTGGAAAACAAAAATTTAATAAGAAGTCAATTATTTAATAAATTTCAAAATTCAAATTTTTTGTTAAATTCTTCTTTAAATTCTTCTCCAAATTATAATAACTATAATATTAGTCGTAATCAGTATTCAACTATTAACATTTTATCTAATAATTGCATTTCTAATGCATTAATTATATCGAAAGCAGATAAAGGCAATTGTGTTGTTATTCAAAACAAACAAGATTATCTAGACAAAGTTCATAATTTTTTTGATTCGACTGATTTTAAAAAACTTTCAAAAAATCCGTGTAAAAATTATTTTATCAAATTAAAATCAATATTAAGTCAAACTTCTGAAACTTTAAAATTATATAACACTAATAAATTTCGGTTATATCCTATGAATCCATACATACGAAGACTTTATGGCCTTCCAAAAATACATAAACCTAATATTCCTATCCGTCCTGTTGTTTCTTTTATAAATTCTCCAGCTTCAAAATTATCTTCATGGTTAAACTCAATACTTAGAGATTGCTTAAATTTTAATAATATTTATTCGGTTAAAAATTGTGTAGACTTGACTAATAAAATTAAAAACATTCATATACCAAGCACATCAATTTTAGTATCGTTTGATGTAACTAACTTATTTCCAAGTATTCCTCCAAGTGAATGTATTGAATTAGTTCAACAATCATTAATTGACAATAATATTTTAGAACCACATTTTACCAACATTATGTTACTTTTAAAAATAGCACTGCAACAAAATTTCTTTATTTTTAATGAAAACTTTTATGAACAAAATCATGGCCTTGCTATGGGTTCCAATTTATCACCTTTATTGGCAGAAATTTTAAGTTCTCTTTAGAAAGATTTTTTTTTAATAATGTTAAATTTAAAGATAAAATTGTCTTTTGGTACCGTTATGTTGATGATGTGTTATCACTTTTTGATGGATCTATTGATGAACTATATGAATTTTTAAACTTTATTAACTTAGTTCACCCTAAAATTAAATTTACTATCGAGATTGAACAAAATAGACAACTATCGTTTTTAGACATTTTGATAATTAAAAATAATTTGGGTTTACATTCGAAATATTTAGAAAACCAACTACCACAGATTGTATTATCCCTTTTAATTCAAATCATCCATATTCACAAAAAATGTCCTCTTTTCATTCCTTATTTTTTCGATTATTTAATATACCTTTAGATACTGTTGCTTTTGATAAAGAATTAAATATTATCAAACAAATTGCCATCAATAATAAATTTTCATTTTATTTAATTAATAGAATGTATAAAAAATATTATTTAAAATACAAATTTCAGTTTCATATAATTAAGTCAGAAGTTTCTTTTACTTTTAGATCCCTAACTTATTTTGGTCAAATATCCAATAATCTATCAAAATTTTTCAAAAAATTTGACATTATTATTTCTATGAAAACCAATAATAATTTATCATCTTTTATTTTAAACTCTAAAAATAAAATTTCAAGAAACGACAAATCTGGTTTTTATAAATTATTTTGTCAAAATTGTAATACAGTTTATGTTGGACAATCAGGTAGAAAAATTTCAGTGAGAATAAGTGAACATAATAAATTGATTAATCAGTTTATTGATATTGGATTAGATAACACACAATCAGCTTTTGCAAATCATATTATTAATACAAAACATAATTTTGATTTTTTGACTAATTTTAAAATTTTAAGGTTTGAAATTGAATATATATGAAAATTTAGAAATTTTGAAAACGATAAAGTACAATAACGAAACCTGTGTTAATGATCAAATACATTTTCAATATTATGATTTCTTCAACTCAGTTTTGGATTAGAATTTATTTCCCTAAATCAAGTTAACTTCTTTTGTTTAATTTCTGCCAAAAATAATTATTTTTATTTGTAAGAGATTAATTGATTTGTGGTATGTAATATTATTGAATTTCTTTACTGTTATATAGATTTTTTGTATTTAACGTTTCAAGGCATTGATAATGATTATTTAAATAGTCGAAACTAGTCTGCCCTAAATAAAAAAATATAGTAGTACTTTGAGTGTTTATTTTACTATAAATACACTACTATTTGAGAATGGATCAATTAAACAAGTTTTATAATTTAACTTCAAGGAAGTTGCATCAAATCAAAGAGCATGAAAAACTTATGAAAATTAATTACTACACATTTACTAGCTTGCCCCTTTAAATTTGTTTCTCGTTCAGTAAACAGTGGTTGCAAATACACCCATTCAATATTATAGGGAAGTATATTTGTATGTTTCAAATTGTACAAACAATCTCTTCCAAGATACAAATGACTAATGTCTAAACGAGTGTGTTCCTTTTATAAAGAATTTTAAACCTAGCCTACTATACAAGTATACAATTATATCGCCTAGATACTCTAGTTGTACACAACTGCAAGGCCTACTTTAGATGTGCCAGATGTAAGCAACTAGATGGCCTACGCTAGATGTAAATAACTGCATATTCTAAACATTGGAGAATGCGTAGATTCCAAAATGGTATCTACTCTAATTGTATATAACTGCATCGCCTACTCAAATTGTACTCTACTAGTCTAAGAAAACACAAGCCACTACAAAGCTAACTGAAATTTTAAGTAACTTTGGAAAGATTTAAAGTATTAATTTTTATATGGTAACAATACTGCCCCTGGCCATATCATCTTGTGATTAAGGACTCTATAGTTGCGTAGTTTTCAAACTGATTCTATGAAGTACTAATTAAATATAATGTAGATACATCATCTATAGGATATCCAAACATCAACCTACCAAAGTCGCTCCTTAAAGAAACATTGTTCCACTATCTTATAACACGATCATCCTATCGTGGGTCTCTAACGACACCACAGACCCATACTATTATTACTAATGCGTACGGCTGATTATAGAGACCTGTCGGCCCCACCGTACGGTATTTACTCTAACCTGCCTAACATGGGTGTCTGTCTGCAAATTATAATTTTTTTTTTCGTTGTATTGAGAAGAACATGTGTTCTAATCTGTGTTACCTATTTTTTGCACTATGGTGTGCAAAAGCTGTACCAGTCAATAAACTGTCGTTTCTACGTTAACACCCATGATAGGATGATCGTGTTATCATAAGATAGTGGAACAATGTTCCTTTAAGGGAGCGACTTTGGTAGGTTGATGTTTGGAGGTTCTATAGATGATGTATCTACATTATATTTATTTATTACTTCGACAATATAATTCATGGCCCACTAGATCCTATTTTCCACACCGAAACTGCATAGCTCAGAAATTATCATATTGGATATAAATAAAAAAACAAAAGATAATCGAGTGGATGATATGTATTCACGGGTATAAAATCATATTACTATCTCATATTACTATAAAATATTATTATTACTATCTCATATTTATAAAATCATATTACTATATCATATTACTATTAAGTTTACTTTGTTACTGTTTTATAGTTCGAAATCATTATATTGTCTTGCTAAATACCACTCGTGGGCTAAATATAATTCGACGATAATTGACTCGTTAAAATCAAGGCTGGAGATGCCACTCGCCTTCGGCTCGTGACATCTCCAGCCTTGATTTTAACTCGTCAATTATCGTCGAATATATTTGCCCACTAGTGATATTGCTAGCGATAAATACATTCTTATATGAGAAGCCAATCAAAAGTCCAATATTTTCAAATCTGAACCAATCACGTTCGTTATTAAGTGATAAAAACCGCTATCAATAGGTGGAAAAAACGATAAAAACCCGTATTACTATTTAATAGGGGTTGCCATGACAATTATCTAGTATGCTTTGCTATTTTTTGCTATTAATGTCAAATTAATGTTACAAAATTGAAAAATGCAGGCTCAAGAACGTTTCGGTAACTGTTCACTTCTAAATATTGAAGATGCAATTAATAAGACAATTCAAGATGCAATTAATAAGACATTAGCCTCAATCATGTATTTATCTCCCTAAAATACATTCGAGATTCAATTTTCATCAGGATAATTTTATTTTAAATTTACTCAAAATTTGTTGCTATTTGGAAATATCTCTCGCAGAAAAGACATGAGAAAATCGCTCCAGCTGCGCTGTCGCGATTTTCTCATTTCTTTTCTGTTCGAGATATTTCCATAGCAACAAATCTTTCGTATTAAAATAAAATTATCCGGTGAAAATTGAACCTCTTATGTATTTACCCCCGAATATGCAGTTCTTCTAGCGTAGGCGATGCAGTTGTTTACATCTGGCACATCTAAAGTAGGCCTTGCAGTTGTGTACAACTAGAGTATCTAGGCGATATAATTGTATACTTGTATATTATGCTAGGTTTAAAATTCTCTATAAAAGGAACACACTCGTTTAGACCGTGATGTGAATATAATATGGTGTGCTATCGCGCAGGTTGCTATATTATTTCGTGACGTCACGTTGGTTTTATTGAAAGTGTAATATTAAATTGTCTATAGCAACGAAAATTAGATTAATTAACAAATATATTAAAGAGAAAAACAAACCCCTTTAATTCTGTAGTTAAATATAAGATCACTTACTAACAAAAACGGCCACACCAAAATACTTAATAATATTTTACTATGTATTTATTCCAATATTTGATTGAAATAAACATCAAATAAAACCGCCAAACGTAATTTGATTTTCATACTATAATTATCTAGTCCCAACGTGACGTCATGCGCGAAAATGAACCAAATTTGGATAGCTCGGTAGCACACCATATTATATTCACATCACGGTTTAGACATTAGTCATTTGAATTTTGTATCTTGAAAGAGATTGTTTGTACAATTTGAAATATACAAATTTACTTCGCTATCATATTGAATGGTTGTTTTGGCAACCACTGTTTACTGAACCTAGAAACAAATTAAGAGGGGCAAACTAGTAAATCTGTAGTAATTAGTTTTCATAAGTTTTATGATGCTCTTTGATTGGATGCAACTTCCTTGAAGTTAAATTATAAACTTGAAGTATGATACTAACTCAATTCAATTTCAGGATTGTTCGTCTTTGAAAGTGGATGAAATACGTTTCGCAGCCTATAAAATAGCAATGTTAAGTCCAAAAATGCCGCCTCTGCTAAAAGCAGTAAAATACCGTGATTCAGAAACCAGCCAAATTTTAGTTGAAGATCCATACCGAGAAGGGGTTGACCTATTCGATAAAACCAAACAGAAATGGCCACCTAAACGGAATATTTATGCTGTATTAGCCAGACAATTCAAAAATGATGAGAACACCACTGCGACCATAGTTATTGGAGGTGTCCAATTTAAGGTTCACATGCTAATATTAAGAACCTACTCCAAATATTTTCGTAACTTCCCCAATCCCACCGTTTCAAAATTTAAAATTAAACGAGAAAACTGTTCTGCTGATGCTTTTCGCATTATCTACAATTGGATGCGAAGCGATGATGAAAAATGCTATAAGACTTTAATTACCAGGCGGAACATAGTAAGCATCTACAAAGGTAGCAGCTATTTGGAAATAAAAACTCTGCAAAAGCAGTTGTGGTCAATTATGATACAAGAAAAGGCCTATGACGAAGGGAGAGCGTACAATTTGTACATTGAGGCACAACATCAAAATCTACCGGAAGTGGCAGAAATTATGCTCCCACGAATTAAAACATTTTTTGTTTCACTGGTTGGAAGTTTAAATTTTCTACAACTGTCATTCCCCGACTTGAAGAAAATCCTTACTTCCGATAACCTAAAAGTACAATGCGAAGGTCAAATATTTTATTCTGCTATGCGCTGGATAAAACACGATCCTGTTAAGAGACTACCACTAAAAGTGGAATTAATGAACTGTATTCGATTTGAAAATATGTGGTTGCAGGAGTTACTCCTTATCAGAAATGAACTAGCTTCCCAAAAATTCTTCGAAATGATTAAGAATGAAGAAATAGCTACCTTAATCAAAAATGGCATAACGTAAGTCCTTCTGTTTAGCACTTGTGCACGCAACTCAAATCCTATTTTAGGTTGGCTATCGAACTTGAACAAAGAAACTGTGTTCTGGAGGAACAAGGTCATAGACCGATGCCACGAATGGAGGAAGGAATTTATCAATCTTTTGAGGAGTTTTTAAAGGATTTGGATAATCGCCTGATGGAACAATTAACTAATTGTTAACTCACTGCAAATGAGTGTGTCAACCTTTCTAAAACGTTATCTCCGGTTACGATTTAGTTACGTTGATATTCAATTTCGACCCATTACCAAAAAATCTATTGTAAACAATTAATTTTGAAAATAAAAAATTTCTCAATTTTGTGCTCGTTTGTTGTAACTTTTCCAGTAACGTTTCGCCTTATTCCAGTAATACTTTTGTAAATCAGTAATCTCTATGCCATTGCTATGATCGCAAGTTGGTATAATACTTGTACCGCTGCGCCACTCAAGTCGGTCCCTTATATTTTCATTTAAGGAAATATGTGCGCGACCAAGAGTGCGCGTCGATACTCGCAAAACACGTACTCGTCAAATTAATTATCAAAAAACAACATTTTTGTATAAAATATTTTTATTTAAATTAAATTTTCTATACATTTTTACAATTTATGGCCTATGATATATCATTTTCGTAAAAAATTACGCATATATGTAAAAATCAAATTACACTTTGGTAAACGCATTATGTTAAATTCGATATTCCTTAATAATTTTCAAACATATATGTAATCGTGTATGTATATATTATACATAATATTAGATATATTAATAACTGTTAAGAGATATTCGCACGATTAAGCTGTGCGTTAAGGATTCGACCAATAGCGTGCGACTTGGCAGAGGCCTCTGCCAAAAGCCTCTAGTCCCAGCCAATGAAAAATTTGCATTTACTAGTCGTATTATCCGGGGAAAACAAAAGGTAGTCAAAAAAATTGAAAATCGCCCTATTCTCATATTGACTGTTACATCATTAAAAAAGATGTCAAAATAATTAACATTCGTTAGAATATTGTTTGGTCGTGGGAAAAATAGCGTACATAACTCGCTGGAAAGTGACTTAACACATTTTGTAGGTTGCCGCACTCGGCCTAAAGGCCTCGTGCGTCAATTTCTCCACTCGTGTGTTAAGCGTCACTTTCCGCGCTCGTTATGTAATATACTTTTACCGGCTTGATTCTTGTTATGGCAGTTGACATTTTTAATTTACATTTTTACATCATAAAAAAAGATGTCAAAATAATTATCCGTGTGAAGTTATCCATAAAATCCATTCATAAAACCGGACATTTCCTCTTACTCCGTTATTCCATATTATCGTTAGCTATCTATTGATATATAAATCTTTGCTAATAAGTAATGTTAAAGCATTAAAATTAATTATTAATTTATGGACGAACTCGGACATTTGCTCTAGCTGCTTAATTAACAATTTCTTTACCATTTTATTTACGGCATTACAATCTAAATTTCATAAGCTTAAATCATCCTAGTCAGTTGCATCATGATGTAAGGTTTAATAATTTTAATGTTTTAACAAATATTTATATTTGTATCACTCTTACATGCTTGACAGATTGATATAAAAGAAGAACTCGAAAACCGCATGATATTGGAAGACACTTCTTCCACTATTAAAATTGAACTGGATGAAATGACCTTTATAAAAGAATGGGATAACGATTTTTTGCAAAAACCTATTATATCAATAAAAAGCGAGATAAAAACTGAGAATGATGAATCGATCAGTATACTATGTTTAATAAAAACCGAAGACCACGATAATTTTTTAACGACTACTTCGGTATACCAATTTAGAATCTGTTGGAACTGTAGATCCCATTTAAATTAGGAACAAGCAAAGTTTGGAAAAGATGTTGAATATTATATTTTTTTTAGGCATCAGAAGTAAAATCAGTTTACGTGTGCAATCTTTGCTTAAATGAATTATTGAGTTGCCACACGGCTTGTGACAAAATTCGGGGAAAATATATCACATCGCAAGCGGTTCTGAAAATACAGACTGGAATCATAACCATCCAAAAAAAATTAAAAAACCCTCGAAGTCTATAAGACTCTAAATGTCAAAAACGTCTTAAAAATGGACCATTTTGTAAAAATTGTAAAAATGTATAGTAAATTTAATTTAAATAAAAATATTTTATACAAAAATGTTGTTTTTTGATAATTAATTTGACGAGTACGTGTTTTGCGAGTATCGACGCGCACTCTTGGTCGCGCACATATTTCCTTAAATGAAAATATAAGGGACCGACTTGAGTGGCGCAGCGGTACAAGTATTATACCAACTTGCGATCATAGCAATGGCATAGAGATTACTGATTTACAAAAGTATTACTGTAATAAGGCGAAACGTTACTGGAAAAGTTACAACAAACGAGCACAAAATTGAGAAATTTTTTATTTTCAAAATTAATTGTTTACAATAGATTTTTTGGTAATGGGTCGAAATTGAATATCAACGTAACTAAATCGTAACCGGAGATAACGTTTTAGAAAGGTTGACACACTCATTTGCAGTGAGTTAACAATTAGTTAAATGTTCCATCAGGCGATTATCCAAATCCTTTAAAAACTCGTAAAATTTTGACTCGTAAAAATTTTGACTAAATTAATAAAAAATAAATAAATTAATAATAATAAATAAATTAATAAATTAATAAATATTAATAAATTTTTTTTGTAAATTTTGACTCTTAAAATTTGACTCGTAAAATTGCTAGGCAACGTAGTTTTCGTATAAAATTCAAAATTACCGATAATAATCTTTTCCCTTGTTATATTACATATGATAATATTTAATTCTTTATCAAAAGCAACAGTATCTAAAGGTATATTAAATAATCGAAAAAATAAGGAATGAAAAGAGGACATTTTTTGTGAATATGGATAATTTGAATTAAAAGGGATAATACAATCTGTGGTAGTTGGTTTTCTAAATATTTCGAATGTAAACCCAAATTATTTTTAATTATCAAAATGTCTAAAAACGATAGTTGTCTATTTTGTTCAATCTCGATAGTAAATTTAATTTTAGGGTGAACTAAGTTAATAAAGTTTAAAAATTCACATAGTTCATCAATAGATCCATCAAAAAGTGATAACACATCATCAACATAACGGTACCAAAAGACAATTTTATCTTTAAATTTAACATTATTAAAAAAAAATCTTTCTAAAGAGAACTTAAAATTTCTGCCAATAAAGGTGATAAATTGGAACCCATAGCAAGGCCATGATTTTGTTCATAAAAGTTTTCATTACAAATAAAGAAATTTTGTTGCAGTGCTATTTTTAAAAGTAACATAATGTTGGTAAAATGTGGTTCTAAAATATTATTGTCAATTAATGATTGTTGAACTAATTCAATACATTCACTTGGAGGAATACTTGGAAATAAGTTAGTTACATCAAACGATACTAAAATTGATGTGCTTGGTATATGAATGTTTTTAATTTTATTAGTCAAGTCTACACAATTTTTAACCGAATAAATATTATTAAAATTTAAGCAATCTCTAAGTATTGAGTTTAACCATGAAGATAATTTTGAAGCTGGAGAATTTATAAAAGAAACAACAGGACGGATAGGAATATTAGGTTTATGTATTTTTGGAAGGCCATAAAGTCTTCGTATGTATGGATTCATAGGATATAACCGAAATTTATTGGTATTATATAATTTTAAAGTTTCAGAAGTTTGACTTAATATTGATTTTAATTTGATAAAATAATTTTTACACGGATTTTTTGAAAGTTTTTTAAAATCAGTCGAATCAAAAAAATTATGAACTTTGTCTAGATAATCTTGTTTGTTTTGAATAACAACACAATTGCCTTTATCTGCTTTCGATATAATTAATGCATTAGAAATGCAATTATTAGATAAAATGTTAATAGTTGAATACTGATTACGACTAATATTATAGTTATTATAATTTGGAGAAGAATTTAAAGAAGAATTTAACAAAAAATTTGAATTTTGAAATTTATTAATTAATTGACTTCTTATTAAATTTTTGTTTTCCAAATTACAAGACTGGATAATTGCTTCAGATTCGACCATTAATTTTTTTTTTTTATAATTTTTGATTTTGTAATATTATTATTTTTAGTTTGGAGATTGAATTTTAAACCTTGTTCCAAAAGAGAAATTTCATCATTAGACAATGTATAATTAGAAAGATTTAAGACTCGATCATGAAAATTGTGTTTAGAAAAATTAATAGGTTTGTTTATAATTCTATTTTTATGAAACTTCAATATATTTAATTTTTCACTCAGTCTAGTAAATGAACTCTTACCCAAATGTTCAGTCACATCTCTACAATATCTGTCAAAAGTATCAAATTCTATAAAATTGAAAAAAGAATTAATTTTAAAATATAGAAATTTTAAAACAACGTTAATAAAATTTAAAGTTGTATAATGGTGTTTCAATTCATTTTTCAGCCAAATTTTCTTGCTTTGTTCGATCGTACTTAAAGCCGAATGGGAAGTACAATTAGTCTTCAGTTGAACAAATTTTGGAGTAACGTTGTATTTCAAACATGAGTTGACAAACCAAATTTTCAATTGAGTTAAATTTCTTTTGATCATATAGTTTTTGTAGTTTCGAACCATAAAAGCTTCACTAGCATTATTAAACTTGTTTAATTGGTCCATTCTCAAATAGTAGTGTATTTATAGTAAAATAAACACTCAAAGTACTACTATATTTTTTATTTAGGGCAGACTAGTTTTGACTATTATTGAATTTCTTTACTGTTATATAGATTTTTTGTATTTAACGTTTCAAGGCATTGATAATGATTATTTATATAGTCGAAATTAGTATGCTTTAAATAAAAAATATAGTAGTACTTTTTTTTATGCTTTCAAAAAATCTGGAGATTTTTACAGGGTTGAAATTTGATTAAGGGTTAAAGGATCAAAAAGTTGTAAAAATGTATAAGTTGTAACGTGAATATCTGCCAGGAGGAATATTTGATTTGAACCAAATTTAGAACACATATTAGGAATACATTGAAGAAAATATTAGTAAAAGTTTCATCCCTTAAAAATAATCCCTTGTAGCCAGTTTGCCTTTTAATTTAATTTTTCAAAAATTGACCGTGTTTTTGCTCTTATATGTCAGCATAATCCATCATTTTCCATTAGCTATTTTATATATATTTACATATTGAGTGATTACAAATAATTTAAGACCCTTACCACACACCCCCACCTCTCGAAAAATAACGTTTGACTCATATAGATCGATTATTTTCATAATATTTAATTTCCACTATAGATTTAAAACAGATTTACAAATAATCTAGATAAAAATAATATGCAACCCTTATTTTACAACTTCAACCCTTAATATACCCTTTACAGTAAAAATGCTCGGATTTCTTTCAAAGCAATTTTAAATAACCTGATACATTTTTTTCCACAAAAGATGCCTCAAAATTCTAAAAATTTAAAACAGAAATTTTAACATACCAACGAGAGAAGTACTGTGGAATCTCATTTCCAGCAAATTTCATCTCAAAATAATATTTGAAGATATGTTCTTAAAGTATAAAAAATTGACAAAATTCTTTATTTTATTAGCGAATAATACATTTTTTTTCAAATAATTAACAGTAAAGCTACATTCACAACTTCGAAATTAGTGGCAAAGTTGACAAATTATTAGTAACCCAAATAGAATGGAATGTATATTTTCTAGATAGGCATTTACAATTGTCCTTTGGTCGAATACTAATTTGTTAATGTTTCCACTAATTTCGAGGTTGTGAATGTAGCTTTAGTTTGATAGATCAAAATTAGATGTATCAAACGTTATTACAGGTCAAAACATTATACAAAGTTAATAACAAAATGTTATTTTTTTAAATAATATGTAATACATAAACTAAGCTTTAAATAGACATGTAGAAGGTATACACCAACATGTCTCTCCAACTTACCAAAGACATTTAAATGAGACCACATCATATTTATTTAATTCATTGAAGAAGCGCGATTTCCAAGCCGTCTTGATTTCAAACCGCACGTTCCTACATTGGATGATTCGATTTTGTTTATCCTAGCAACGAATAATTAAATTATTCTGTCAGGTTTATTTCGTGGGGCGTTGGCAGTTTTCGAACTTGCATCGTTGAAATGGCTGGAAAGCCAATGCTTAAGGTGAAAAAACTCACACGCAAAAAGATACCGAAGAAAGCTGCAAAACCGAATCGCAAGCTGAAACGTCACATCTCCCGAAAGAAGCGGGCTGCACGTGAAGGTACAAAAAGAGCATTTTTGAATTCTTTCTTTCTGTTCTTAAGAGAGTTCAGAAAGACTTGCGGGTTGACGAAAAACACTGAAATTGCAAAACATGCCGGCGCCGTCTGGCGTTCGATGAGTGCAATTGAGAAAGCGCCATATATAAATAAATCCAAGCAGTTGATGAAAAATATTAAAGAGGCTCGTGAAATTGAAATGAAGGGCAGGAAGAAAAAACCTTTGAATGCTTTCTTTCTCTTCTTACAAGAGTACAAAAAGAATTGCAAGAATTGCAAAATCACTGAAATTGCAAAATCTGCCGGCGCCGCCTGGCGGTCGATGAGTGAAACTAAGAAAGCGCTGTATATAAATAAAGCCAAACATTTTCGAAGCATTGAAAAGAAAGCGGGCAAACCAGCGAAGGTTAACAAGGATCCTGATAGAAAAGTGGATGATAAGGTTGAGGTAACATTTTTATATATTAATTAAATATATGTAATAATAATTGCCTGAAAACTCGGTAAATTCTGTGAAATGGCGCAACTAGAAACAAAACAGCGGTCAATTCAAATTGTTAATCGATTTCTCAAGCGATTAACATGTGCACTAACCAAATCATTATATCACTAAAACCTGGCTTAATTCCAATTTTGACAGCTCTGAGTTTGATGTTGTTAACTACCACAAAATCAGGAAAGTCAAATTGTTGTTTCATTATGGAACAATGGTTACTTGTAAAGTACAATCGCGTGTTTGGAGCACACGCGCATATGCTTATTAGAAGGTCTTCCAAACAAGAACATCTTTCCCAGGCTTTTAAACAATTTGTACATTTTCTCCGCCACTCCATGTTTGTTAGTAATAATCACTGACCTAAAGTTATTTTTGGGAAAGTAGTGAAAAAAGGGATGATTTTCGACTTGAACTACACAATCTATTCGACTTGAACTACACTTGTCTATTCTACACGACATGTTAAAAAGAAAGGAAATCTCTAGCATGCAAAAACAATAGCTAACAATTTCTTTTCAATTTGGGCCCATTTCTATTCGCTTTTTTTAACGTACCATCCTTGATATGAAAAAAATAATATGATTGTATGTTAGGTGCAATTTTTGCTACTAGTTGGCAAACTATTTAAGCATACTCAAGTACTTATTAGGCTACTATTGAGTATTTAAATCCTCTTGCTCTGTATTGCTTAATAATAAATGTAATAATAATGATAAAGTAATAATCAACACTAATATCACAATAAGGTATTTTTAAAATCAAAAAAGTATTTTGAAAATTGATATTAACATTACTTTTGGATTAATTATTTTGGTATTTATTTAGGAGGTTGATAAAACAGGAACTTGGAAGGAATCCAAGAACAAGAATATGTCAAAAAAAAGCGTAAAATAATATATAATTTTCATTTTTTTAATTTCTATTTGGCTATTATATATTTATTTCTAGAAAAATGAAGAAACTCCATCCAAGAAAGATGAATAAACTAAACAATGAAGAAAGTGGAAGGAACGTCAAAAAAATAATTTGACATATTTAGATATTATATATTTTCAAAATTATATTGTAATGTGATTAATGTGCAAATATAAAAGAAAAAACAATGAACTGCGCATCATAAGACGGGTTATTTAAAAATGTTTTTTAAATTTTAACTAGGACCCAAATTTTAAACAAATTTAAGCGATAAAGTTGAAACGTGTGTATGAAAAGATTATAAAGTGAAAAATTTGTTGTAGGTACTCTAATTTAATGAAACTATTTGAAGCTAGATTTAAAATTACCAATATAAATTAATGTTTGAAGTAAATCCTAGCACTATCAGTGTAAGGGGTGTGTTAAGGGTTAAAAACATGAATTGAGGATTCTAGCCTATTTTTGAATAAACTAGTTAAAATTATATTTCAATTTATTATTAGAAAACAAATTTGCAAAAATTCTGACAAATCAAACTGTAAGGGGTGCATTAAGGGTTACAATTGTAATATGTAGGTCCTACCCTAATTTCAATTAAATTAACTAAATAATGATAAGTCAAATAAGTTAAAATTACTACTGGAATCTAAATTTGGAAGAAATCCGAGCATTTTGACTGTAAAGGGTATATTAAAGGTTGAAGTTCTAAAATAAGGGTCGCAGATTATTTTTAATTAAATTATTCGTAAATTTGCTTTAAATGTATAGTAGAAATATAATATGAAGAAAATCCGATCCATATGAATCAAACTGTATATTTGGGGGGCGGGGGTGTGTAGTTAGGATCGTAAATTATTTTTAATCAGTCATTATGTAAATATATATAAAATTACTGATGGAAAATGGTGGGTTATGCTGACATATACCGATCAAAACACTGTCAATTTTTGAACAAATAATTTAAAAACTAACAGGCCACAAGGGCTTATTTTTAGGGGATGAAACTTTTACCAGCATTTTCTTCAATGTATTCCTAATATGTATGCCAAATTTGGTTTAAATAAAATGTTCCTCCTGGCAGGTATTCACGTTACGAATTATGCATTTTGAGAACTTTTTGACCCTTCAACCCTTAATAAACAGTCAACCCTTAAAAAAATTTCAGATTTTTTGAAAGCATTCACCACTTGGGGTATACACAAAACATATGTTCAATGTTTGATCAAAATCGGTCTGCAACTTTAGAAGATTAAGTGGATGCACCGATTTTGCTTTTTTTTGGCATGTTTTTGGCCAATAATGCGCACGTCCTTGAGAATTTCCTAACTTTTTTTGCTTTGACTTAATCAATGGGCAGGTAGAAAAAAAGGACGCAAATTTTGATTTAATCGGGTCAGTAAATTCCGAAATATAGCATTTTAAAGAAACGAACAGACCGACAGACAGACCGACAGACAGGAAATTAGTGAATATGATTTTCGTAATCTACGCATTCTATAATGTAGAAAAAAATGAAGCTTGGAGAATTTTTTTTTTTTCATGAATACAATACTTCCTCTACGAGAGAAGTAATACGTCATTAATATTGATGACAACATGTCGCACACGACGTGTTCAAAAACAATTTACTTTCAATACATCGCACAAATCAAATTCAAAGTCATTTCACAATTTACAGCATCAAATTTTTGCAAACACTTATTTGACGTTATTTACGTGGAATTACTCCAGTCACTAAGTTCGTTCCGTAATCTTCGATTTAATGCACTAGTGCACATTGAATCTAATTCTATCTTATTCTAACTGTGTTGGCAAATCTATAAAATTGCTTTAGAATGCAGAGATGATGCTTACTCTTTATTTATTAATATGAAACTAACAACTTTTTTAAAGTAATACGCTAATAATTATTAATTAATTCAGGCAATGCGATTATAAATAAAAGATTCTGATTGGCTGGTTCCAGGGGGTTCTGCCAGAGACTTCTGCCATAGCCAATCAGGTAATTTCAACGTAACTAAGCAACTTCAATAGGTTTTTATAATAATATCAAATTTTTTTATTAAACAATTACAACGAAAAACAATACAAAACAATTAACAATAAATTGTTCAAACCAACATACTCTTCAATTCAACAAAAAACTACTAATTATGGCAAAGGTTAGGTCCCTAAAATTGAAGTTGCGTTTCTTCTTTGGATAGCAACACTTATACGCTGTAACAAGTGAAAACCTGACTGAGCGTCTCCAGTAGCTTCATACAATCTTGGACCAAGTTGACTCAAGAATCGATGCCCTTGCATACCAATAAGACCCAATGTAATTGGGAATTTTTTTTTTTTTATAATATAGTCTGTCCGTTTATGATAGGCTATTACGTCATCAATTGTTTATGACGCAATCTAAAGGTCTATTCCGATTAACCTGCGGTTCCGAGTCACCAGCGGTTTTTTATGAGCTCGTTTTGGGGGCCCTGCAATTGGCAGGTCTTTGTTTTTGCCAGCAGCCACTCTATTAACACTCGTTAAACTTATTTTTAGTGCATTTGCCACCAAAATTCGCCGAGCAAATTTATAACCATGTTTTTCACTTCACTAGAAAGGCACTTTTGTCCTGGCGAATGTGAACCATACTTTATGCGTGACCAACAAAACGTTGGTAATAAACTAAATGTCACTAAAAATAAAATCTTTCTTGCCCATTTTCTCAGTTAATACCTCATATTATCGCGTAATTTTTATAGCAATATTAATATTATTAATTACTAACGGATTTATGCCTAAAAATAATTGGATTCTGTCGTTTTAATTTTTATTTTAACGGTTGGTATTAACTACGTCATAACTGCTAAGCAGTGACGTAATAGCCTATCATAAACGGACAGCGTATAACAAATAACCTACACTCTAACTTATATTGATAACACAGGACAGAGTTATATTGAATTTGCACTATTGCATTAAATCGCAACGCAAGGTCAACTACATCTCAAGATAGTAATAAAACTTTCCACCGAGGTTTGTATAGTATTTTATTTTCCCACGACCACATACGAAAATCATAGTTTTCGTACAAGAAACATACGACGAAAGCATGCAATATCATTCGGCCGTGCGAATGTATAGGTCAATTTTTACATATATGTGTAAAATTTTTTGAAATTGGTATGATGTATACATTTTTTGTTTTTACATGTATGTTTTATGTTGTGTAAACTGTAAATTTTTAAAGGGTGTAAATTACATGCCGTTTAGAAAATACATAAGGGTATTTTTTGACAATTAGTTTGTTTTGACGCTGAAAAAATGGCTCTTAATGAATACGTTAATGCTGTATTACTTGAGCAATTGCAGAATGCGGAACAACAGTAAAATATAGCACTAATTCTAATATTTGATCAATGCAATTTAAAATAATAATTCAAGATATCAAGTTAATATAAACCGACAAGTACTAAGAGATGCTAGGGATCCATTTCAAGTACTTTCATTTCATTTACTTTGTTAGAAAACTCTTGCCACAGTTTGCGTAACAATGCAACTTCCGAAGGTTTTGTTCTAACCGTTAAAACAATTCTATTTGCTTTCACGAAGCTCAGCATCTCCTCAAATTGCTTACGGGTAGTTTTCTTATTTTTTGCCATAGTTTTAGCCGGATTAGCACAAATATGATATAATGACTAATCAGTTTGACAAATTTGAATTTTTAGTGAGTCAGATTTATTATTTTCCGTTACATAGCAACTGCTTAAAAATAGGTGTTTTGATGTATTTGAAAATACGTAAACGTGTTAACATACTAGAATTTACATACACGATTACATATATGTTTGAAAATTATTAAGGAATATCGAATTTAACATAATGCGTTTACCAAAGTGTAATTTGATTTTTACATATATGCGTAATTTTTTACGAAAATGATATATCATAGGCCTGATTATATCGCACGATTAAGCTGTGCGTTAAGGATTCGACCAATAGCGTGCGACTTGGCAGAGGCCTCTGCCAGAAGCCTCTAGTCCCAGCCAATGAAAAATTTGCATTTACTAGTCGTATTATCCGGGGAAAACAAAAGGTAGTCAAAAAAATTGAAAATCGCCCTATTCTCATATTGACTGTTACATCATTAAAAAAGATGTCAAAATAATTAACATTCGTTAGATTATTGTTTGGTCGTGGGAAAAATAGCGTACATAACTCGCTGGAAAGTGACTTAACACATTTCGTAGGTTGCCGCACTCGGCCTAAAGACCTCGTGCGTCAATTTCTCCACTCGTGTGTTAAGCGTCACTTTCCGCGCTCGTTATGTAATATACTTTTTGCGCCTTCATACGGCATGACTAGATTTCTACATCTTAAAATCCGCCAGAAAAGGGTTTTTGCCGGCCTCGGCCTGCAAAGTGTTTCCATAGTTACATATTTTTTCCATTTTTAGTTTTTCCTGCAAAGTGTTTCCAAAGTGTTTCCATAGTTAGTTATTTTTCCAATATCGGCCTGAAGATTTTTGTGGCAATAAATTGTTTATAACATTTTCTGCAGCTTTTAAAATATGTTTTGGTTTATCCATATTTTGAAAGTTTGCAATTACTGTATATGACATTGACATTTGTTAGTGTCAAAAGAAAACAAAAGATGGCTCTATTTATTTTTTTGCATTGTCAATTTATTATTTAGCATTTTTTTGAAGAACTATGTATTTATAAGAGTATTCGACACAAAAAATATTGTACGCCACATGTCCGGAAAGATTCCTTGCAGGACACGCCGACTTTCAGGCCTCCGCCTGCGGCGTCGGCCTGAAACTCGTCTGCTTGTCCTGCAAGACACTACTTTCCGGACTTGTTACGTAAATAACTATTACCGGCTCGATTCTTGTTATGGCAGTTGACATTTTTAATTTACATTTTTAAATCATAAAAAAAGATGTCAAAATAATTATTCGTGTGAAGTTATCCATAAAATCCATTCATAAAACCGGACATTTTCTCTTACTCCGTCATTCCATATTATCGTTAGCTATCTATTGATATACAGGGTGATTCAGAACGAACGGCGCAGCCGAAAACTGCAAATTCTGCGATTTTTTTAAAGATTTTTGGTGGTAAAATAAAGTGTTAGGCTTCAATGGTTTTCAAGTTACAAGCGTTTAAAGTTGACCAATCACGACGAAGAATTCATATTTGAATTAATTTTAATAATCTAGATAGTTGTCTATAAACTTTCTCAACTTATTTGGTCAACTATACAATTTTGAGTGATTTCAATTTTGACGTTGTCAAAATTAGTTTATTATTGATCTCACATTTGTCATCATGTTTACTACTGAAGAATACTGTGAAATGCTAATAATGTACGGCGAGTGTGGACGAAACGCAAATGCGACGGCTAGAGAATACCAAGTTCGCTTTCCAAATCGTGATAACTATCCTTCAGCTAAGGTTATTTTAAATTTAATTAACCGATCAAGAACCACGGGCAATTTTAATATTGCAAACCAAGGTGGGTATTCAAACTCGAAGTATTCTCGAAGTATTCAAACGGTTGCAAGAGAAATGAATTTGTCGTACGGCATGGTACAATGAGCAATTCAAGATAATGGACGACATGCTTTCCATTGTACTGGTGTACAAAATTTAATACAACAACTATCACACTTGGGTTGAAGAAAAAATCCTATGTACATACATTTTTATAACAATTAACAAGAATTTACGAATAAATAAAAAGATAATAAGGACAAACATCAAATACAAAAAGTAAATTTATTTTAGCGGTACTATTTTCGGAACTTATTGCGTATGTGTAGCACAATCATTCATCACTAGTTTAAAACTAAGCTAGAAGCTGGAACAAAAACTAAAAACTTGTTTGCGAAAGAAGTAAAAATAAAAATTAAACGAAACGAAACTCTTCAAATTTCTACAACAACTGTTCAAAATGACCACCATTTGCCTGGATACAAAGTTGTGCACGTCTAATTAGACTTGCTCTTGCGTTTTCAATCATGACAGGCGTAATTGTGGCCAAAGCCTCATGAATCATATTGTTCAGTTCGTCTAAGTTATTAATAGGTTCGATATACACATTATTTTTTAAATGTCCCCACAAAAAGAAGTCTAAAGGTGTTAAGTCTGGTGATCTTGCTGGCCATGGTCTAGTACCACCACGTCCAATCCATGAGTTTGGATAAATTCTATTCAAAGCATCTTGCACATTTCTTGAAAAATGTGCGGGAGTGCCATCATGCTGAAACCAATGGTTTCGAAGATTGGCTAATGGCACATTTTCCAGCAAATCGGGCAATACTTCTTCAAGAAAATTTTGGTAAAATTCTGCATTTAGCCGGGCGGGTAATTCAAAAGGTCCTATCTAATTAACAAATATTATTTACAACATTAAAAACAACTGTGAATAATTCATATTCAAAACTTGCCACTGAATCTCCTAAAATCCCGGCCCACAAATTAATACTAAATCTATGCTGAAAAGACTTCGGCGAAATAGCATGCGGGTTTTCTTCAGCCCAAATATGATAATTTCGGCAATTGAATGTACCTCCTCGAGAGAAACAGGATTCATCAGTAAACAGAATATTTTTTACAAACTCAGGATTTGCGGCATGCTGCTCTAGCAACCACACACAAAAATTGACTCTAGCTTCATAATCTTGAGGCAGTAAATTTTGTACACGAGTGTAATGATAAGCATGTTGTCGATTATCATGAAGCACACGTTGTACCGTGCTATATGACAAATTCATTTCTCTTGCAACCGTTCGAATACTTCGAGTGCCATCATCATCAAACCTTTGAAGAACTTCTTCTTCATTTGCAGGAGTTCGAGCGAGCGGTGGTGCCCCACCTTGGTTTGCAATATTAAAATTGCCCGTGGTTCTTGATCGGTTAATTAAATTTAAAATAACCTTAGCTGAAGGATAGTTATCACGATTTGGAAAGCGAACTTGGTATTCTCTAGCCGTCGCATTTGCGTTTCGTCCACACTCGCCGTACATTATTAGCATTTCACAGTATTCTTCAGTAGTAAACGTGATGACAAATGTGAGATCAATAATAAACTAATTTTGACAACGTCAAAATTGAAATCACTCAAAATTGTATAGTTGACCAAATAAGTTGAGAAAGTTTATAGACAACTATCTAGATTATTAAAATTAATTCAAATATGAATTCTTCGTCGTGATTGGTCAACTTTAAACGCTTGTAACTTGAAAACCATTGAAGCCTAACACTTTATTTTACCACCAAAAATCTTTAAAAAAATCGCAGAATTTGCAGTTTTCGGCTGCGCCGTTCGTTCTGAATCACCCTGTATAAATCTTTGCTAATAAGTAATGTTAAAGCATTAAAATTAATTATTAATTTATGGACGAACTCGGACATTTGCTCTAGCTGCTTAATTAACAATTTTTTTACCATTTTATTTACGGCATTACAATCTAAATTTCATAAGCTTAAATCATCCTAGTCAGTTGCATCATGATGTAAGATTTAATAATTTTAATGTTTTAACAAATATTTATATTTGTATCAATCTTACATGCTTGACAGATTGATATAAAAGAAGAACTCGAAAACCGCATGAAATTGGAAGACACTTTTTCCACCATTTAAATTGAACTGGATGAAAAGACCTTTATAAAAGAATGGGATAACGATTTTTTGAAAAAACCTATTATATCGATAAAAAGCGAGACAAAAACTGAGAATGATGAATCGATCAGTATACTATAGTTAATAAAAACCGAAGACCACGATAATTTTTTAACGACTACTTCGGTATACCAATTTAGAATCTGTTGGAACTGTAGATCCCATTTAAATTAGGAACAAGCAAAGTTTGGAAAAGATGTTGAATATTATATTTTTTTTAGGCATCAGAAGTAAAATCAGTTTACGTGTGCAATCTTTGCTTAAATGAATTATTGAGTTGCCACACGGCTTGTGACAAAATTCGGGGAAAATATATCACATCGCAAGCGGTTCTGAAAATACAGACTGGAATCATAACCATCCAAAAAAAATTAAAAAACCCTCGAAGTCTATAAGACTCTAAATGTCAAAAACGTCTTAAAAATGGACCATTTTGTAAAAATTGTAAAAATGTATAGTAAATTTAATTTAAATAAAAATATTTTATACAAAAATGTTGTTTTTTGATAATTAATTTGACGAGTACGTGTTTTGCGAGTATCGACGCGCACTCTTGGTCGCGCACATATTTCCTTAAATGAAAATATAAGGGACCGACTTGAGTGGCGCAGCGGTACAAGTATTATACCAACTTGCGATCATAGCAATGGCATAGAGATTACTGATTTACAAAAGTATTACTGGAATAAGGCGAAACGTTACTGGAAAAGTTACAACAAACGAGCACAAAATTGAGAAATTTTTTATTTTCAAAATTAATTGTTTACAATAGATTTTTTGGTAATGGGTCGAAATTGAATATCAACGTAACTAAATCGTAACCGGAGATAACGTTTTAGAAAGGTTGACACACTCATTTGCAGTGAGTTAACAATTAGTTAAATGTTCCATCAGGCGATTATCCAAATCCTTTAAAAACTCCTCAAAAGATTGATAAATTCCTTCCTCCATTCGTGGCATCGGTCTATGACCTTGTTCCTCCAGAACACAGTTTCTTTGTTCAAGTTCGATAGCCAACCTAAAATAGGATTTGAGTTGCGTGCACAAGTGCTAAACAGAAGGACTTACGTTATGCCATTTTTGATTAAGGTAGCTATTTCTTCATTCTTAATCATTTCGAAGAATTTTTGGGAAGCTAGTTCATTTCTGATAAGGAGTAACTCCTGCAACCACATATTTTCAAATCGAATACAGTTCATTAATTCCACTTTTAGTGGTAGTCTCTTAACAGGATCGTGTTTTATCCAGCGCATAGCAGAATAAAATATTTGACCTTCGCATTGTACTTTTAGGTTATCGGAAGTAAGGATTTTCTTCAAGTCGGGGAATGACAGTTGTAGAAAATTTAAACTTCCAACCAGTGAAACAAAAAATGTTTTAATTCGTGGGAGCATAATTTCTGCCACTTCCGGTAGATTTTGATGTTGTGCCTCAATGTACAAATTGTACGCTCTCCCTTTGTCATAGGCCTTTTCTTGTATCATAATTGACCACAACTGCTTTTGCAGAGTTTTTATTTCCAAATAGCTGCTACCTTTGTAGATGCTTACTATGTTCCGCCTGGTAATTAAAGTCTTATAGCATTTTCCATCATCGCTTCGCATCCAATTGTAGATAATGCGAAAAGCATCAGCAGAACAGTTTTCTCGTTTAATTTTAAATTTTGAAACGGTGGAATTGGGGAAGTTACGAAAATATTTGGAGTAGGTTCTTAATATTAGCATGTGAACCTTAAATTGGACACCTCCAATAACTATGGTCGCAGTGGTGTTCTCATCATTTTTGAATTGTCTGGCTAATACAGCATAAATATTCCGTTTAGGTGGCCATTTCTGTTTGGTTTTATCGAATAGGTCAACCCCTTCTCGGTATGGATCTTCAACTAAAATTTGGCTGGTTTCTGAATCACGGTATTTTACTGCTTTTAGCAGAGGCGGCATTTTTGGACTTAACATTGCTATTTTATAGGCTGCGAAACGTATTTCATCCACTTTCAAAGACGAACAATCCTGAAATTGAATTGAGTTAGTATCATACTTCAAGATTATAATTTAACTTCAAGGAAGTTGCATCCAATCAAAGAGCATCATAAAACTTGTGAAAACTAATTACTACAGATTTACTAGTTTGCCCCTCTTAATTTGTTTCTAGGTTCAGTAAACAGTGGTTGCCAAAACAACCATTCAATATGATAGCGAAGTAAATTTGTATATTTCAAATTGTACAAACAATCTCTTTCAAGATACAAAATTCAAATGACTAATGTCTAAACGAGTGTGTTCCTTTTATAGAGAATTTTAAACCTAGCCTACTATACAAGTATACAATTATATCGCCTAGATACTCTAGTTGTACACAACTGCAAGGCCTACTTTAGATGTGCCAGATGTAAACAACTGCATCGCCTACGCTAGAAGAACTGCATATTCGCTAGCAATATCACTAGTGGGCAAATATATTCGACGATAATTGACGAGTTAAATTCAAGGCTGGAGATGTCACGAGCCGAAGGCGAGTGGCATCTCCAGCCTTGATTTTAACGAGTCAATTATCGTCGAATTATATTTAGCCCACGAGTGGTATTTAGCAAGACAATATAATGATTTCGAACTATAAAACAGTAACAAAGTAAACTTAATAGTAATATGATATAGTAATATGATTTTATAAATATGAGATAGTAATAATAATATTTTATAGTAATATGAGATAGTAATATGATTTTATTCACAATCGTTATTGTAATGTTGTGATTACCAACGATTTAGAGGTCGGGAAGTTGAACATTACATACCTAGGTTCGTAATACTGTCAAATAATAAATATGATTGTTTGACACTTGCAACAGTAGAATTTACACAAGTATTTAATGTATTTCGCTATTTCCACACTTTTAATTACATTTAAAGATTAATCTAGTCCAACAGCACAACAAATTAATGAACTATCGTAAAAAACAACACGCAACACTGTATTTTTGTTTTGAACTGGAGTTTTGACAACTGCAATTTCACTCCAGATTTGCTGATCGAAAAGTGCATTTCCACCACGGTCGAAAATGTGTTTTTATTCATACATTTTTAATTATTTTTTTGATAATAAATTGTTCGATTGTGAATAAAATAGTATACATACCTCGGTGGGAATTTCATTACAGCCTCGCGCTTATATCTGACCTCGAGGCTTCGCCTCTCGGTCAGATATTAGCCCTCGGCTGTAATGAATATCATTCCCAACTCGGTTGTAATATACTATTATACCCGTGAATACATATCATCCACTCGATTATCTTTTGTTTTTTTATTTATATCCAATATGATAATTTCTGAGCTATGCAGTTTCGGTGTGGAAAATAGGATCTAGTGGGCCATGAATTATATTGTCGAAGTAATAAATAAATATAATGTAGATACATCATCTATAGAACCTCCAAACATCAACCTACCAAAGTCGCTCCCTTAAAGGAACATTGTTCCACTATCTTATGATAACACGATCATCCTATCATGGGTGTTAACGTAGAAACGACAGTTTATTGACTGGTACAGCTTTTGCACACCATAGTGCAAAAAATAGGTAACACAGATTAGAACACATGTTCTTCTCAATACAACGAAAAAAAAAATTATAATTTGCAGACAGACACCCATGTTAGGCAGGTTAGAGTAAATACCGTACGGTGGGGCCGACAGGTCTCTATAATCAGCCGTACGCATTAGTAATAATAGTATGGGTCTGTGGTGTCGTTAGAGACCCACGATAGGATGATCGTGTTATGATAAGATAGTGGAACAATGTTTCTTTAAGGGGCGACTTTGGTAGGTTGATGTTTGGATATCCTATAGATGATGTATCTACATTATATTTAATTAGTACTTCATAGAATCAGTTTGAAAACTACGCAACTATAGAGTCCTTAATCACAAGATGATATGGCCAGGGGCAGTAAGGTTACCATATAAAAATGAATACTTTAAATCTTTCCAAAGTTACTTAAAATTTCAGTTAGTTTTGTAGTGGCTTGTGTTTTCTTAGACTAGTAGAGTACAATTTGAGTAGGCGATGCAGTTATATACAATTAGAGTAGATACCATTTTGGAATCTACGCATTCTCCAATGTTTAGAATATGCAGTTATTTACATCTAGCGTAGGCCATCTAGTTGCTTACATCTGGCACATCTAAAGTAGGCCTGGCAGTTGTGTACAACTAGAGTATCTAGGCGATATAATTGTATACTTGTATAGTAGGCTAGGTTTAAAATTCTTTATAAAAGGAACACACTCGTTTAGACATTAGTCATTTGTATTTTGTATCTTGGAAGAGATTGTTTGTACAATTTGAAACATACAAATATACTTCCCTATAATATTGAATGGGTGTATTTGCAACCACTGTTTACTGAACGAGAAACAAATTTAAAGGGGCAAGCTAGTAAATGTGTAGTAATTAATTTTCATAAGTTTTTCATGCTCTTTGATTTGATGCAACTTCCTTGAAGTTAAATTATAAAACTTGTTTAATTGATCCATTCTCAAATAGTAGTGTATTTATAGTAAAATAAGCACTCAAAGTACTACTATATTTTTTTATTTAGGGCAGACTAGTTTCGACTATTTAAATAATCATTATCAATGCCTTGAAACGTTAAATACAAAAAATCTATATAACAGTAAAGAAATTCAATAATATTACATACCACAAATCAATTAATCTCTTACAAATAAAAATAATTATTTTTGACAGAAATTAAACAAAAGAAGTTAACTTGATTTAGGGAAATAAATTCTAATCCAAAACTGAGTTGAAGAAATCATAATATTGAAAATGTATTTGATCATTAACACAGGTTTCGTTATTGTACTTTATCGTTTTCAAAATTTCTAAATTTTCATATATATTCAATTTCAAACCTTAAAATTTTAAAATTAGTCAAAAAATCAAAATTATGTTTTGTATTAATAATATGATTTGCAAAAGCTGATTGTGTGTTATCTAATCCAATATCAATAAACTGATTAATCAATTTATTATGTTCACTTATTCTCACTGAAATTTTTCTACCTGATTGTCCAACATAAACTGTATTACAATTTTGACAAAATAATTTATAAAAACCAGATTTGTCGTTTCTTGAAATTTTATTTTTAGAGTTTAAAATAAAAGATGATAAATTATTATTGGTTTTCATAGAAATAATAATGTCAAATTTTTTGAAAAATTTTGATAGATTATTGGATATTTGACCAAAATAAGTTAGGGATCTAAAAGTAAAAGAAACTTCTGACTTAATTATATGAAACTGAAATTTGTATTTTAAATAATATTTTTTATACATTCTATTAATTAAATAAAATGAAAATTTATTATTGATGGCAATTTGTTTGATAATATTTAATTCTTTATCAAAAGCAACAGTATCTAAAGGTATATTAAATAATCGAAAAAATAAGGAATGAAAAGAGGACATTTTTTGTGAATATGGATGATTTGAATTAAAAGGGATAATACAATCTGTGGTAGTTGGTTTTCTAAATATTTCGAATGTAAACCCAAATTATTTTTAATTATCAAAATGTCTAAAAACGATAGTTGTCTATTTTGTTCAATCTCGATAGTAAATTTAATTTTAGGGTGAACTAAGTTAATAAAGTTTAAAAATTCATATAGTTCATCAATAGATCCATCAAAAAGTGATAACACATCATCAACATAACGGTACCAAAAGACAATTTTATCTTTAAATTTAACATTATTAAAAAAAAATCTTTCTAAAGAGAACTTAAAATTTCTGCCAATAAAGGTGATAAATTGGAACCCATAGCAAGGCCATGATTTTGTTCATAAAAGTTTTCATTAAAAATAAAGAAATTTTGTTGCAGTGCTATTTTTAAAAGTAACATAATGTTGGTAAAATGTGGTTCTAAAATATTATTGTCAATTAATGATTGTTGAACTAATTCAATACATTCACTTGGAGGAATACTTGGAAATAAGTTAGTTACATCAAACGATACTAAAATTGATGTGCTTGGTATATGAATGTTTTTAATTTTATTAGTCAAGTCTACACAATTTTTAACCGAATAAATATTATTAAAATTTAAGCAATCTCTAAGTATTGAGTTTAACCATGAAGATAATTTTGAAGCTGGAGAATTTATAAAAGAAACAACAGGACGGATAGGAATATTAGGTTTATGTATTTTTGGAAGGCCATAAAGTCTTCGTATGTATGGATTCATAGGATATAACCGAAATTTATTAGTATTATATAATTTTAAAGTTTCAGAAGTTTGACTTAATATTGATTTTAATTTGATAAAATAATTTTTACACGGATTTTTTGAAAGTTTTTTAAAATCAGTCGAATCAAAAAAATTATGAACTTTGTCTAGATAATCTTGTTTGTTTTGAATAACAACACAATTGCCTTTATCTGCTTTCGATATAATTAATGCATTAGAAATGCAATTATTAGATAAAATGTTAATAGTTGAATACTGATTACGACTAATATTATAGTTATTATAATTTGGAGAAGAATTTAAAGAAGAATTTAACAAAAAATTTGAATTTTGAAATTTATTAAATAATTGACTTCTTATTAAATTTTTGTTTTCCAAATTACAAGACTGGATAATTGCTTCAGATTCGACCATTAATTTTTTTTTTATAATTTTTGATTTTGTAATATTATTATTTTTAGTTTGGAGATTGAATTTTAAACCTTGTTCCAAAAGAGAAATTTCATCATTAGACAATGTATAATTAGAAAGATTTAAGACTCGATCATGAAAATTGTATTTAGAAAAATTAATAGGTTTGTTTATAATTCTATTTTTATGAAACTTCAATATATTTAATTTTTCACTCAGTCTAGTAAATGAACTCTTACCCAAATGTTCAGTCACATCTCTACAATATCTGTCAAAAGTATCAAATTCTATAAAATTGAAAAAAGAATAAATTTTAAAATATAGAAATTTTAAAACAACGTTAATAAAATTTAAAGTTGTATAATGGTGTTTCAATTCATTTTTCAGCCAAATTTTCTTGCTTTGTTCGATCGTACTTAAAGCCGAATGGGAAGTACAATTAGTCTTCAGTTGAACAAATTTTGGAGTAACGTTGTATTTCAAACATGAGTTGACAAACCAAATTTTCAATTGAGTTAAATTTCTTTTGATCATATAGTTTTTGTAGTTTCGAACCATAAAAGCTTCACTAGCATTATTAAACTTGTTTAATTGGTCCATTCTCAAATAGTAGTGTATTTATAGTAAAATAAACACTCAAAGTACTACTATATTTTTTATTTAGGGCAGACTAGTTTTGACTATTATTGAATTTCTTTACTGTTATATAGATTTTTTGTATTTAACGTTTCAAGGCATTGATAATGATTATTTATATAGTCGAAATTAGTATGCTTTAAATAAAAAATATAGTAGTACTTTTTTTTATGCTTTCAAAAAATCTGGAGATTTTTACAGGGTTGAAATTTGATTAAGGGTTAAAGGATCAAAAAGTTGTAAAAATGTATAAGTTGTAACGTGAATATCTGCCAGGAGGAATATTTGATTTGAACCAAATTTAGAACACATATTAGGAATACATTGAAGAAAATATTAGTAAAAGTTTCATCCCTTAAAAATAATCCCTTGTAGCCAGTTTTCCTTTTAATTTAATTTTTCAAAAATTGACCGTGTTTTTGCTCTTATATGTCAGCATAATCCATCATTTTCCATTAGCTATTTTATATATATACATATTGAGTGATTACAAATAATTTAAGACCCTTACCACACACCCCCACCTCTCGAAAAATAACGTTTGACTCATATAGATCGATTATTTTCATAATATTTAATTTCTACTATAGATTTAAAACAGATTTACAAATAATCTAGATAAAAATAATATGCAACCCTTATTTTACAACTTCAACCCTTAATATACCCTTTACAGTAAAAATGCTCGGATTTCTTTCAAAGCAATTTTAAATAACCTGATACATTTTTTTCCACAAAAGATGCCTCAAAATCCTAAAAATTTAAAACAGAAATTTTAACATACCAACGAGAGAAGTACTGTGGAATCTCATTTCCAGCAAATTTCATCTCAAAATAATATTTGAAGATATGTTCTTAAAGTATAAAAAATTGACAAAATTCTTTATTTTATTAGCGAATAATACATTTTTTTTCAAATAATTAACAGTAAAGCTACATTCACAACTTCGAAATTAGTGGCAAAGTTGACAAATTATTGGTAACCCAAATAGAATGGAATGTATATTTTCTAGATAGGCATTTACAATTGTCCTTTGGTCGAATACTAATTTGTTAATGTTTCCACTAATTTCGAGGT
Source organism: Cryptophagus acutangulus (assembly GCA_963556235.1). Taxonomy (NCBI): domain Eukaryota; kingdom Metazoa; phylum Arthropoda; class Insecta; order Coleoptera; family Cryptophagidae; genus Cryptophagus; species Cryptophagus acutangulus. The sequence goes on from OY744558.1 coordinate 11,949,821, forward strand.
TGTGAATGTAGCTTTAGTTTGATAGATCAAAATTAGATGTATCAAACGTTATTACAGGTCAAAACATTATACAAAGTTAATAACAAAATGTTATTTTTTTAAATAATATGTAATACATAAACTAAGCTTTAAATAGACATGTAGAAGGTATACACCAACATGTCTCTCCAACTTACCAAAGACATTTAAATGAGACCACCTCATATTTATTTAATTCATTGAAGAAGCGCGATTTCCAAGCCGTCTTGATTTCAAACCGCACGTTCCTACATTGGATGATTCGATTTTGTTTATCCTAGCAACGAATAATTAAATTATTCTGTCAGGTTTATTTCGTGGGGCGTTGGCAGTTTTCGAACTTGCATCGTTGAAATGGCTGGAAAGCCAATGCTTAAGGTGAAAAAACTCACACGCAAAAAGATACCGAAGAAAGCTGCAAAACCGAATCGCAAGATGAAACGTCACATCTCCCGAAAGAAGCGGGCTACACGTGAAGGTACAAAAAGAGCATTTTTGAATTTTTTCTTTCTGTTCTTAAGAGAGTTCAGAAAGACTTGCGGGTTGACAAAAAACACTGAAATTGCAAAACATGCCGGCGCCGTCTGGCGTTCGATGAGTGCAATTGAGAAAGCGCCATATATAAATAAATCCAAGCAGTTGATGAAAAATATTAAAGAGGCTCGTGAAATTGAAATGAAGGGCAGGAAGAAAAAACCTTTGAATGCTTTCTTTCTCTTCTTACAAGAGTACAAAAAGAATTGCAAGAATTGCAAAATCACTGAAATTGCAAAATCTGCCGGCGCCGCCTGGCGGTCGATGAGTGAAACTAAGAAAGCGCTGTATATAAATAAAGCCAAACATTTTCGAAGCATTGAAAAGAAAGCGGGCAAACCAGCGAAGGTTAACAAGGATCCTGATAGAAAAGTGGATGATAAGGTTGAGGTAACATTTTTATATATTAATTAAATATATGTAATAATAATTGCCTGAAAACTCGGTAAATTCTGTGAAATGGCGCAACTAGAAACAAAACAGCGGTCAATTCAAATTGTTAATCGATTTCTCAAGCGATTAACATGTGCACTAACCAAATCATTATATCACTGAAACCTGGCTTAATTCCAATTTTGACAGCTCTGAGTTTGATGTTGTTAACTACCACAAAATCAGGAAAGTCAAATTGTTGTTTCATTATGGAACAATGGTTACTTGTAAAGTACAATCGCGTGTTTGGAGCACACGCGCATATGCTTATTAGAAGGTCTTCCAAACAAGAACATCTTTCCCAGGCTTTTAAACAATTTGTCCATTTTCTACGCCACTCCATGTTTGTTAGTAATAATCACTGACCTAAAGTTATTTTTGGGAAAGTAGTGAAGAAAGGGATGATTTTCGACTTGAACTACACAATCTATTCGACTTGAACTACACTTGTCTATTCTACACGACATGTTAAAAAGAAAGGAAATCTCTAGCATGCAAAAACAATAGCTAACAATTTCTTTTCAATTTGGGCCCATTTCTATTCGCTTTTTTTAACGTACCATCCTTGATATGAAAAAAATAATATGATTGTATGTTAGGTGCAATTTTTGCTACTAGTTGGCAAACTATTTAAGCATACTCAAGTACTTATTAGGCTACTATTGAGTATTTAAATCCTCTTGCTCTGTATTGCTTAATAATAAATGTAATAATAATGATAAAGTAATAATCAACACTAATATCACAATAAGGTATTTTTAAAATCAAAAAAGTATTTTGAAAATTGATATTAACATTACTTTTGGATTAATTATTTTGGTATTTATTTAGGAGGTTGATAAAACAGGAACTTGGAAGGAATCCAAGAACAAGAATATGTCAAAAAAAAGCGTAAAATAATATATAATTTTCATTTTTTTAATTTCTATTTGGCTATTATATATTTATTTCTAGAAAAATGAAGAAACTCCATCCAAGAAAGATGAATAAACTAAACAATGAAGAAAGTGGAGGAACGTCAAAAAAATAATTTGACATATTTAGATATTATATATTTTCAAAATTATATTGTAATGTGATTAATGTGCAAATATAAAAGAAAAAACAATGAACTGCGCATCATAAGACAAAAAACAAAAACAAAATAACTAAGAATGGTCCAACCTTTCTAGTCCGGAATGGATTGCAAATAGCGAAGAAACATTGCTATTAAGTGATAGTCATTTAAAGGTTTGCCTAGGGTCAGTCGTTCCATTACTATTTGGCCAAGTTTTGCATTTTTCGATAAAACGATTTTTCGTCAGGGTAGATTCTAGGAGTTTGTACTTGTTTTTCTTGCGTTTTTACTATTTATTTATTGTCTATAATTGGCTTCTTACTCTTTTTCTGTCTTTTTTATTTGCGTTTTTTCTTTATTTTGATTTCCTGCTTTGATTCATTTCCAAGTTTTGCGTTTCAAACATATAACTTTCCAAGCAAAAATTAATAGCATCCTGCATTTCAATGACCTTAATACCACTCCTCTCTAAAAGGTACTGCAATTCCTCTTTAATTACGCGTTTCAAAAGTACCATTAATGCAGCTGCCTTAATATGGCTAAAGTCAGGTACATCTGGCTTGGCTATTAAAGGATACTTTGCTAGAAGCAATTTATGAACCAAATGTCTCATTACTTGCAATCCTCGTTTAATTTTTTAAATATTTCAGCTCAAAAAGGTACTAAAAAGTCATGTAGTTATCAAAATCTTGCTGATCTAATTTATTTTGGCACTCAATTTCTTGCACAATAACCTCTTCTAGACCATCTTCTACAAGTATGCGTACCACTAGTACTACCATATCGAAAATTGCTTGTTTATCAATAAATAAAGTCTTCCATTTATCTCGGATTCGTCGACTTGGTGCTTCACCAAACCTACTCTTATACTGGCCTTCTTTAAGCGACAATGATACTATCTATATCTTTTATAATTTCCAAACAAGCATTATAATGTCGCTTATTTTTTACCTCTTTTATGCCTTCAGAATCCTAAATTTTTCTATTTTATTCTAAGAAATTAGAAACTCGGCACTAATAATTCAGTAATATCTATATTCCGATTCACATGGCAATCAATTTATATATCGAGTTACTTATTTATTAAAATAAAACTTAAAGATATTGAAAATCTGATATTATAGTTTATCGCGTGCAAAAGCTAGGAATTTTCATTTCGCTAAATATTTATCAGTTTTGCTTCTATTTCACTTTAATTTTGTATCCGATTTTGATGTGTAATACATCAATGTGTTTAGAAAACATGTGCCTTTAAGAAAAAAGAAAGAAAAAGTCCTTGAAAATAATGTATATTTAATATTAAATAGTTGAAGTTTAATAGGTGAACTTCATTATGTTTCAACCATTTTTTATTAAAGAACTTTCTCTTTCTTTTTTCTAAAAAGCACATGTTTTCTAAACCCATTGATGTATTACACAGTAAAATCGGATACAAAATTAAAGTGAAATAGAAGCAAATTTGATAAATATTTAGCGAAATGAAAATTCCTCCTGCACGCGATAAACTATACTAGCGATTTTCAATAGGTTGCACTAGTGCACACTAAGTATATCTTTATTTTTACTTCTCTCGTAGAGGAAGTATTGTAATCATGAATTTTTTTTTTTTTTACAAATGTTACTTTTTTTTACTATTTAGGATGCGTGGAATACGAAAATCATATTCACTAGTTTCCGTCTGTCGGTCTGTCGGTCGGTCTGTGCATTTCTTTAAACCACTATATTGCGGAATATACTGACCCGATTTAAACATAATTTGCGTCCTTTTTTTCTACCTGCTTATAGATGATATCAAAAAAAAAAGTTTATAAAATTCTCAAAGAGCTGCGCGTTATAGGCCAAAAACATGCTAAAAATGGCAAAATTGGTAGATCCACTTAATCTTCTAAAGTTGCTGACCGATTTTAACCAAATATTCAACATATGTTTCGTGTATACCCCAAGTGGTGAATGCTTTCAAAAAATCTAGAGTTTATTATTGGGTTGAATTTTTATTAAGGGTTGAAGGGTCAAAAAATTGTAAAAATGAATAAGTTGTAACGTGAATACCTGCCAGGAGGAATATTTGATTTGGACCAAATTTGGTATACATATTAGGGATACATTGAAGAAAATGCTGGAAAAAGTTTCATCCCTTAAAAATAAACCCCTACGACCCATTTGCCATTTAAGTTAATTGTTTAAAAATTGCCGGTGTTGTGATTGTTATATGGCAGCATTACCCACACTTTTCCATCAGTTATTTTAGTAATATTTACATAAAGAGTGAGTCAAAATAATTTTTGACCCTTACCACACACCCACCACTCCAATATAGAGTTTAAGTCATATGGTTCGGATTTTCTTGATATTCGATTTCTACTATACATTTTAAACATATTTACGAATAATATAATTTAAAATAGTACGCAACCCCCTTATTTTGAAATTTCAACCCTTAATATACCATGTACAGTCAAAATGCTCGGATTTTTTTCAAATTTGGATCCTAGTAGTAATTTAACTTACTTATCATTATTTAGTTAATTAAATTAAAATTAGGCGTAGACCCACATTTTACAACTGTAACCCCTAATGCACCCCTTACAGTTTTATTTGTCCGATTTCTTTTAAATTTGTTTTGTATTAATAAATTTAAATATAATTTAAACTAGTTTAATCAAAAATGTCCTAGAATTCTTAATTCGTGTTTTTAGCCCTTAACACACCCCTTACACCAACAGTGCTAGGACTTATTTTATTAAGGAATGAAGAGTCAAAATTGGACAATCTTGATAATTTATGAAGCATATTTCTCAGACCCTGATTCAAGTATTGGATCCAAATTTTGCACACATATTGTGACCATATTGGAGAAAAGTGTACTGAAAGCGCATCCCATAAAACTTATCCCGCTTATGCCAGTTGTTCTTTGAGTTTTTTGATAAAAATCAGTTATGTATATGTCTCTTATTTGTCAATAATTAAGGATGACAACTAAAACTGACAGATGTCGAATTTAAATATCTTGAATTAACCAAAAGTTTCAGGTGTCAAAAAACTCACAAATGTCAAACAAAAATTACAGATTTTAATAAAAAGTGAAAAATGTCAATAAAAAGTTAATAGCTGCTTTTAAAAAAATTAACAATTTCAACTAAAAGTAAAAAAATGCTCTCTAAAAATGAGATGTCTAAAAATGACAAATTTTTACAAAAAGTTGAAAATGCTTTTAAAAACGCCCAGAGAAAAACACTTAGATTTGATTAGTGTTGACTAAAATTGGATAGTAAAAATATGAACAAATAAAAATGAACAAATTTGAACTAAAAGTAGCTGATAATGTCAGCCAAAAGTGACACATGTTAAAAGGTTAAATTATAATTTTTGATATCTCATTTCCACACCACCCATGAGGTAGAGATAATGGCGCGTTTTTTTTTTAGTGGTATCCCCGATGGTTTTCCTTAAAGGCCTACTCCACTATTTATTTGGGGTGCACTTTAACGATATTTTTATCGAGACTGCTACTTCTCCTAGTACTCTTGGGGTGCACTTTAACGATATTTCTATCGAGACTGCTACTTCTCCATGTTTATAAGTAAAATAGGTAGGTACTTATATTATAATATATATAATAAGGCTTATTTTATATTATATTATTGTCAAGACCGGGAATATTAGTTAATATTTTATATTGATTAATATTACTATTAATGCAAATTACTAATGCAAATTACGCTGACGATCAGGCATTAAAGATCTTAGCCAGAAATCACATATTAGACGACACCGGAAAAGCAATACGAGCCGCGATGTCAGCAAAAGTGATCGAACGGGATGACCGGTCGATCGCTGAGTTGACATCGGTTCCGAGGTGTTATAAAATATATTGTCAAAGAGAGGAGTCAGTTTAGTTTATGGAATCGACCCACAAGGTTCGATTTAAATTAATTAACGCGCGAACACATATTGTGAAAACCGGTGACCACCACAATGATGATCTATGCCCTCTCTGAGATGCTGCCGCTACCCCGAATAATGTAAGTAGGCTAAGTTGAAATAAATGCAACATTAAGTGAGTACCGATTGACTATTTTTAATTGCCAAAAGGCCCTCGCTACGACCCTCAGTCGCGTAAATCGTGACATATGGTGGAGGTGCCTAAAATCTCGCGCAGGTTCCCCGAAATCTGCTGAAAAATAAAATTAAAATTTTAGGATTAAAAGATTAAAAATCATTTGCTCTGATCATTTATCTTTAAGTTCAAATCATGGATTGTAAAATAAATGTCTGATCCAGTTTGAAGATAAAACAGGATTCAAAGCCACATTTGCAGGATTTTGAGGCTGGCATCCAACCTGTTCAACTAGAGTTCAAAGCCAAATTTGTTGGGATCGCTGAGGCTGGCACCCACTCTAGCCAAGCAAATCTATTAAATTCAAATAATTGCCACGCGAACAAAAATTGTTATTCCGGGTTGCTCTCCACCACGTAAAATGACAAAAATAGTACCACTATATCACCCAAAGTTTCCCACTGAATAACAAAAAATAATAAAAAATTAGGCTGTTTTAATTCCCAAACCCATCCAAAAGGTGAGTTAAAATATTTAGATAGGACCAAATTACCCATTTGACGTTTTGTTTTAATACTTCTTTCCAGCAATATATGTTTGTCTTGTTGGGGTAATTTTTTTTTAAAAACTTTTTTCGGGTTGAGCTATTTAGGGAGCGCATTATATAGGGTTACTAAAAGGCTAAACTAATAGGTTAATCGAAAAAGAAAGAAAAAAAAAATGAAAATGTCGCACGCAGACAATGTCTACCGGAAGTGAAAAACCAAAATCCGAAAGAGCAATAACAAGAAGCCAAAGCAGAGAATTGCAAGACGCAATCGAAATACCAACGGCAAGAAGCTCAACATATGTCAAAAATGACTTATTAAAACCTTCTAAAGGAAGCCAAATGACAAGCAGAACACCTCCTAACTTAGCCGACATAACACCAATAGAAATCGACCCCTTAGAAAAAGAACTAAACGATCCAATACATGTCTCCATAAAAGTTAAGCCAAACCCAGAAGAAAAGGAAAAAACAGAAGAAGAGGAAGTACAACGTAAGATAAAAGAAAAACGTGAACAATGACAAAAGAGAGACATAGAAGAAGCAAGACAAGCGAACGAAAGACGTAAGCAAGAAAAAAGAGTGCAAGAAAATAGAGAGGCAGACCGATTACGAGGAGAGCGAGAGAAAAGAGAACAAGAAGAAAGAAGACGTGAAGCGGAAGAAGAGAGAGAAGCAGACCGACTGCGAAAAGAACAAGAAGAGAGAGAAGAAGATCAACGACGCCAAGCGGAAGAGAGAAGACAACAAGAAGAACGGGACGCACAGCAAAGGAGACCCCAACAACGAAACATGGCAGATATCACATTAAGTGAGGCCATGGATGCAGCGGGTAATCCGTCGATCCCAAAATTTGTAAACCCGGACCTATTTAACCCTAGGTCAGACAGTGCGCTATCCTTTATCCGAGGATACGCTAGATGTGCATCAGCAAATGGTTGGGACGAAAAATACTTGATACGTTATTTCGGAACCTACCTCCAAGGAGCAGCTAAAAGCTGGCATCGCGACTATACCACGCAAGCGAGGAATGCCCAAAAGACTTGGAACCAAATGAGGACGGACTTCCTCAGGGAGTTCGAAGCAGGGAATGCCCAAATGAATGCTACCCTTATGTTCACCAGCCATAAACAAGCCGCCGACGAAGACATAAAAGCATACTACTATGACATGCGGGAATTGGCCGACGAAGCGGACCCAGGAATGACTTTCCTAACGTTCCAGAACCACTTCATCAATGACCTCCAAGGGGAGCACTACGAAAACTACAGACTTCAAAGTGGGGAAAACATGGACCGATCTGCTATGCAAAGACTAGTGCATAAACTCAGCAAACTTCAAGCTCGAAGGAAAGCTATGAACGTAGCCGCAACAGTCTAAGTCGCGGAACGACCGCAACCTGCAGCGCAGCCGGTTTACGAACGAGATGGGCGTTACAACAGCCGACCCAATTTCCAACCCAACTATCAACCCAACTACCAACCAAATTACTATAGGAGTAATCAAAAAGGAGGCTACAATAATCGAATAAACGGCAATAGATTCAACTACCAACAACAAGGAAACAATAGAGGAGATTTCAGCAGAGGTGGGTACAGAGAACAAGGTACACTACCAAACACCAGAACCACGGATGGAAGACCAAAATGCTACAATTGTGGCAGGCCAGGACATATGGCCTCAGCTTGCTGGAGATCGACGCAGAATGATCCACAAAATGCGGTTCAGGCGACGCCAAACACATTTAACGACAGAAACAACATAAATTCAAGGAACCGATCGTCAAACCCAAACGGGGCTGGACGACACTAAACGACCCTGATGTCGTCCTCCAAACGGAAAACACCGAAGCGGGGCATACAATAGGATCCTGACAGTCAAGGGTACTATAAACAACACAGAGGGACTGGGCATTGTACTTGATACAGGGGCCGCTACTAGCGTTATTCGCAGAACCGTCGCTACGAACTTGACATTAAAACAATCACAGGGAGTGCTAAAGACAGCTGGTGGACACACCATCGTTACGCTTGGGCGAGCGACAATCTCGATTGAAATTGGCAACTTTAGCTGTAATCACGAAGTATTGGTTATAGAGGAATTACCAAAGGACGTGATCCTCGGGGTAGACTTCCTGAAAGCCTATGGGGCTATAATCGACTTCACCAACAGTGAAGTACAGTTGAAAAACCACGAACATCGACTGAAGATTGACTTCCAAAACGAACCAAGGGAAATGGACTCCTTGTATATGGAAAATACAGAAAGTGAGCCACCAAGATGGAAACTACAGGCAATAGCCGACTATAAACTAATACCGAAAAAAGCCATAACAATTAAATTGGCAATACGCGGTAATGGAGAGCTAGAAGGGGAACTACTCAACAATTTTGACTTCCAGGCAGCCGAAGGGTACCTCGTTAAACATGGCTTAGCCATAAAAACAGGACCTAAGGTAAGAAATCTGTCAATAGAGATGTCATTGGAAAACAGAGGCTACACGACCAAGAAATTATTTAAGGACACGACAATCGGGTGGATATCCAGCGCTACCGGAGCTGTTGACATGGGTACATTTAATATTAAATAGTTGAAGTAAAAAACTTGGAAATGAATCAAAGCAGGAAATCAAAATAAAGAAAAAATGCAAATCAAAAGGACAGAAAAAGAGTAAAAAGCCAATTAAAGACAATAAATCAATAGTAAAAACGCAAGAAAAACAAGTAGAAACTCCTAGAATCTACCCTGACGAAAAAATCGTATTATCGAAAGATGCAAAACTTGGCCAAATAGTAATGGAACGACTGACCCTAGGCGAACCTTTAAATGACTATCACTTAATAGCAATGTTTCTTTGCTATTTGCAATCCATTCCGGACTAGAAAGGTTGGACCATTCTTAGTTATTTTGTTTTTTGTCTTATGATGCGCAGTTCATTGTTTTTTCTTTTATATTTGCACATTAATCACATTACAATATAATTTTGAAAATATTTAATATCTAAATATGTCAAATTATTTTTTTGACGTTCCTCCACTTTCTTCATTGTTTAGTTTATTCATCTTTCTTGGATGGAGTTTCTTCATTTTTCTAGAAATAAATATATAATAGCCAAATAGAAATTAAAAAAATGAAAATTATATATTATTTTACGCTTTTTTTTGACATCTTCTTGTTCTTGGATTCCTTCCAAGTTCCTGTTTTATCAACCTCCTAAATAAATACCAAAATAATTAATCCAAAAGTAATGTTGATATCAATTTTCAAAATACTTTTTTGATTTTAAAAATACCTTATTGTGATATTAGTGTTGATTATTACTTTATCATTATTATTACATTTATTATTAAGCAATACAGAGCAAGAGGATTTAAATACTCAATAGTAGCCTAGTAAGTACTTGAGTATGACTAAATAGTTTGCCAACTAGTAGCAAAAATTGCACCTAACACACAATCATATTATTTTTTTCATATCAAGGATGGTACGTTAAAAAAAGCGAATAGAAATGGGCCCAAATTGAAAAGAAATTGTTAGCTGTTGTTTTTGCATGCCAGCGATTTCCTTTCTTTTTAACATGTCGTGTAGAATAGACAAGTGTAGTTCAAGTCGAATAGATTGTGTAGTTCAAGTCGAAAATCATCCCTTTCTTCACTACTTTCCCAAAAATAACTTTAGGTCAGTGATTATTACTAACAAACATGGAGTGGCGGAGAAAATGAACAAATTGTTTAAAAGCCCGGGAAAGATGTTCTTGTTTGGAAGACCTTCTAATAAGCATATGCGCGTGTGCTCCAAACACGCGATTGTACTGTACAAGTAACCATTGTTCCATAATGAAACAACAATTTGACTTTCCTGATTTTGTGGTAGTTAACAACATCAAACTCAGAGCTGTCAAAATTGGAATTAAGCCAGGTTTCAGTGATATAATGATTTGGTTAGTGCACATGTTAATCGCTTGAGAAATCGATTAACAATTTGAATTGACCGCTGTTTTGTTTCTAGTTGCGCCATTTCACAGAATTTACCGAGTTTTCAGGCAATTATTATTACATATATTTAATTAATATATAAAAATGTTACCTCAACCTTATCATCCACTTTTCTATCAGGATCCTTGTTAACCTTCGCTGGTTTGCCCGCTTTCTTTTCAATGCTTCGAAAATGTTTGGCTTTATTTATATACAGCGCTTTCTTAGTTTCACTCATCGACCGCCAGGCGGCGCCGGCAGATTTTGCAATTTCAGTGATTTTGCAATTCTTGCAATTCTTTTTGTACTCTTGTAAGAAGAGAAAGAAAGCATTCAAAGGTTTTTTCTTCCTGCCCTTCATTTCAATTTCACGAGCCTCTTTAATATTTTTCATCAACTGCTTGGATTTATTTATATATGGCGCTTTCTCAATTGCACTCATCGAACGCCAGACGGCGCCGGCATGTTTTGCAATTTCAGTGTTTTTTGTCAACCCGCAAGTCTTTCTGAACTCTCTTAAGAACAGAAAGAAAGAATTCAAAAATGCTCTTTTTGTACCTTCACGTGCAGCCCGCTTCTTTCGGGAGATGTGACGTTTCAGCTTGCGATTCGGTTTTGCAGCTTTCTTCGGTATCTTTTTGCGTGTGAGTTTTTTCACCTTAAGCATTGGCTTTCCGGCCATTTCAACGATGCAAGTTCGAAAACTGCCAACGCCCCACGAAATAAACCTGACAGAATAATTTAATTATTCGTTGCTAGGATAAACAAAATCGAATCATCCAACATAGGAACGTGCGGTTTGAAATCAAGACGGCTTGGAAATCGCGCTTCTTCAATGAATTAAATAAATATGATGTGGTCTCATTTAAATGTCTTTGGTAAGTTGGAGAGACATGTTGGTGTATACCTTCTACATGTCTATTTAAAGCTTAGTTTATGTATTACATATTATTTAAAAAAATAACATTTTGTTATTAACTTTGTATAATGTTTTGACCTGTAATAACGTTACAGGTCAAAAAGGTTAACGTTACGTTAAAGGTTAACGTTACAGGTCCTGTGTTAACGTTACGACCTGTTATAGATGATATTGAAGAAAAAAAGTTTATAAAATTCTCAAAGAGCTGCGCGTTATAGGCCAAAAACATGCTAAAAATGGCAAAATCGGTAGATCCACTTAATCTTCTAAAGTTGCTGACCGATTTTAACCAAATATTCAACATATGTTCGTGTATACCCCACGTGGTGAATGGCTTTCAAAAAATCTAGAGTTTATTATAGGGTTGAATTTTTATTAAGGGTTGAAGGGTCAAAAAATTGTAAAAATGAATAAGTTGTAACGTGAATACCTACCAGGAGGAATATTTGATTTGGACCAAATTTGGTATACATATTAGGAATACATAGAAGAATATGCTGAAAAAAGTTTCATCCCTTAAAAATAAACCTACGACCCATTTGCCATTTAAGTAAATTGTTCAAAAATTGTCGGTGTTGTGATTGTTATATGGCAGAATTACCCACACTTTTCCATCAGTTATTTTAGTAATATTTACATAAAGAGTGAGTAAAAATAATTTTTGACCCTTACCACACACCCACCTCTCCAATATAGAGTTTAAGTCATATGGTTCGGATTTTCTTCATATTCGATTTCTACTATACATTTTAAACATATTTACGAATAATATAATTTAAAATAGTACGCAACCCCTTATTTTGAAATTTCAACCCTTACCAACATATACCATGTATAGTCAAAATGCTCGGATTTTTTTCAAATTTGGATCCTAGTAGTAATTTAACTTACTTATCATTATTTAGTTAATTAAATTAAAATTAGGCGTAGACCCACATTTCACAATTGTAATCCCTAATGCACCCCTTACAGTTTTGTCAGATTTCTTTTAAATTTGTTTTGTATTAATAAATTTAAATATAATTTAAACTAGTTTAATCAAAAATGTCCTAGAATCCTTAATTCGTGTTTTTAGCCCTTAACACATCCCTTACACCAACAGTGCTAGGACTTATTTTATTAAGGAATGAAGAGTCAAAATTGGACAAATCTTGATAATTTATGTAGCATATTTCTCAGACACTGATTCAAGTATTGGATCCAAATTTTGCACACATATTGTGACCATATTGGAGAAAAGTGTACTGAAAGCGCATCCCATAAAACTTATCCCAGTTGTTCTTTGAGTTTTTTGATAAAAATGTATATGTCTCTTATTTGTCATAAATTGACAAATTATATGTTATTGTTGTTATGTATATGTCTCTTATTTGTCATTAATTAAGGATGACAACTAAAACTGACAGATGTCGAATTTAAATATCTTGAATTAACCAAAAGTTTCAGGTGTCAAAAAACTCACAAATGTCAAACAAAAATTACAGATTTTAATAAAAAGTGAAAAATGTCAATAAAAACTTAATAGCTGCTTTTAAAAAAATTAACAATTTCAACTAATAGTAAAAAAATGCTCTCTAAAAATGAGATGTCTAAAAATGACAAATTTTTACAAAAAGTTGAAAATGCTTTTAAAAACGCCCAGAGAAAAACACTTAGATTTGATTAGTGTTGACTAAAATTGGATAGTAAAAATATGAACAAATAAAAATGAACAAATTAGAACTAAATTTGAACTAAAAGTAGCTGATAATGTCAGCCAAAAGTGACACATGTTAAAAGGTTAAATTATAATTTTTGATATCTCATTTCCACACCACCCATGAGGTAGAGATAATGGCGCGTTTTTTTTTAGTGGTATCCCCGATGGTTTTCCTTAAAGGCCTACTTCCACTATTTATTTGGGGTGCACTTTAACGATATTTTTATCAAGACTGCTACTTCTCCTAGTACTCTTGGGGTGCACTTTATCGATATTTCTATCGAGACTGCTACTTCTTTTAGTTTATAAGTAAAATAGGTAGGTACTTATATTATAATATATATAATAAGGCTTATTTTATATTATATTATATTAGCACCTTGCACTTCAGATCATTCAAATGTAGTACCTTCTGAACGGTACCAAACTCACACAATTATACAGTAAATATACCAAAATTTCCTAGAGTGTATAGAGGGTTGTCTATCAGACTCTGGGGTATATTATTTCATTCTTCTTTTGTGTGTCAAACTCACAAGTTTATAATTCAAGTGTTCGTACAAAATAAATTCAGCTATGGGAAAACATCGTAGAAGAGATAGATCATCATCGTCAGATAAGTTTAAGAAAGAGTTTCGGCAATTTCGTAAAGAATTTATGCTATTCCGCAAAGCTAATTCACGACACGCCGACATAAGTGAGGTTAGGGACGACCACACCCATCGATCGCGATCCAGACAGCGTACGCCCAGTTCAATCTCGTCGTTTCGTAGATCGAAACGTAGAGAGAGTCCACCTCAGGAGCATCTTGACGAGAGACATCGGTCGAGATCCAGACAGGGTGCTTCCGGTTCAATCTCGCCCAGTCTTAGATCGGAACGGAGAGAATCTCCACCTCAGGCAGGCTTGAGTGAGTTTATAACTAAGTTACATAAATTAATCTTGGGTGCAGTATTCTTTTGTACATTGAATACTACAGTACGGCACAGTCTGGGGGTCTCAGTCTGCGTACTATTCTCGACAGAATACCCTAGCTTGTGTATTATACACAATCAAATGAAACTATTTTGCTGTTACAATCTGGGGGTCTCAGATTGTTAACACTGCGGCTATAGTGCTGCTTCTCACAAACTGGGAGTCTCAGTATGTGATGTATTTAGACAAAATACAAAATCAAGGTTATGTAATACCGAACGTAACGAAACATTTCTGTTGCAATCTGGGGTCCTCGGATTGTGGCGAATATTCGGATTTCTACAGCTTAACCGTCCTTTTTTTAGCCCCGAATCATGATGTTCAAGGGACAATCGAGATTCAGTCGAAATCTCCAACCTGTATTGAACCGGAAATAATCTCCTTACCACCGGAGGTGCTGAATCTTTTGGGGGAAATTCCCGACTCCACTAATATTGAAGAAACGCCGATTCTTGAAGAAGTGGCTACTCGCTGGTCAGCAATATTACAGAACGGCCTTTCAACAACGGCCCTAAAGTCTATTCAAGACAAATATCCGCAAATAAAAAACTGTTCATTGGCTCAAGCCCCAAAACTGAATCCAGAAATTCGTGCTTCATTGAAGGAATCTTCGGTGAAACGAGATGACAGACTTGCTGCAGTTCAATCGCAGATGGCAACATCATTATCTGCCCTAGGCAGGGCTCTTACGCTTCTTGTGGAAAAAGGAGGCGGAGGGGAGGTTGTGTTATCATCAATCGAAATGGTGAGCGATGCAGCCAGACTGATCAGCGATTTACATCATGGTAATTCAAAAACACGACGTGCCTTAACCTTACCTGAGATAAATGAGAAGATCAAGAAGACTCTCAGTGAAGCATCTTTGGATGGCTGGTTGTTTGGGAATAACTTGGGCGAGCGCGTAGCGCAAGCTAAAGCGCTGGAAAAATCTAGCATAGATTTAAAGCTTCCTCCGCCCAAGACAATGAATTCAAAGAGACCCTCGACTGCTTCTTCCAAGCCGTCTTTAAACTACAAGGGTCCGGCTCGTCAACAATCAAAGGGTCAATGGCAAGCCGGACAACAAGGAACATCACATCACTCGACCTCCAAGAATCGATCAACGACGAAGCATCATCAGCGCTCCCGCTGGGAGCAGAGCAGGAAGAGTCCGCACAGGAACCAAAGACGATAGATGTAAGTCTTTTTGCCGGCCGATTCGCTTCATTTTATAATGTTTGGCAAGATATCACAGCCGATCAGGTTGTTTTAGACGCTATTAAGGGCTATAAAATACCCTTCAATAACAATGTTAATCAAACGCACCCCCCCAAGGAAACTGCATGGTCATTTGCAGAATTATCTGAAATTCAGTTGGCAGTTAATGAGCTATTGATTATGGGAGCAGTATCATATTGTCTTCCGTGCCCAAATCAATTTGTATCCCCTATATTTTTGGTACCAAAATCTGATGGGTCAAATCGTCTAATAATCAACTTAAAGGGACTTAATAGCTGTATAGATACTCAGCATTTTAAAATAGAAGATAGGAAGTTAGCTGAAAGCTTATTAACCAAGAATTGCTTCTTAGCATCCTTGGATTTGAAAAATGCTTATCACTTAGTATCAGTCCATAAGGACCATCGAAAATACCTTAGATTTCAATTTAACGGTAAATTATATGAATACACATGTTTACCTTTTGGACTGTGTACAGCCCCGTACATTTTTACCAAATTAATGAAACCGGTGGTCTCACTCCTTCGAGAAAGAGGTTTTCTGTCAGTTATCTATTTAGACGACTTTCTTTTAGTAGGTAGGACCTATGAGGACTGTTTTGAGAACATCTCTCAAACTAAAGATCTCTTACAAAAATTAGGATTTATTATTAACGAGCCAAAGAGTCAATTAATACCCGCTCAAAAGTGCAAATTTTTGGGTTTTTTATTTAATTCATCGCGTATGTGTTTACAATTACCCGAAGCGAAACAAGAAAAGATTCTTAACTCTATTTTGAAATTTCAATCAATTAAAAATTGTAAAATAAGAGAATTTGCTCAGTTTATCGGGTTATTAATTTCGTCTTGTCCAGCTACAAACTACGCATGGGCTCATACAAAGAGATTTGAAAGGGCAAAGATGTTAGCTCTCAGTCGTTGCAATGATAATTATGATCGAATAATGCATGTACCAGACGATCTTTCGGATGAATTTCGTTGGTGGAAAAATAACATAATCTTAGCAAGATGCCCTATTAGACAATTTAAGTTCGTCTTGGAAATATTTTCTGATGCTTCCCTAACAGGATGGGGTGCAGTATGTTGTAACCAAAAAACCCATGGTTTTTGGAACGCGGAAGAGAGGAGTTTCCATATCAATTATCTTGAACTTCTTGCGGCTTTTTTTGGTATGAAGTGCTTTGCTTCAAACTTAAGCCACTGCGAGATATTGCTACGGATCGATAATACAACGGCAATCTCTTACATTAACAGGATGGGGGGAATACAGTTTCAAAAATTAAATAGCATTGCTAGTGAAATTTGGAGCTGGTGCGAGGAACGCAATATCTGGGTATTTGCATCGTACATAAAATCAGCAGAAAACTTTGAAGCTGATGCGGAGTCTCGAAGATTACAACCCGAAACAGAATTCGGATTAGACAAAGCCGCATTCGCAAGAATCTGTCAAAAATTTGGGAAGTTTGAATTAGACCTTTTTGCTACTAGAAACAACAAGAAATGTGAGAAATTTATTTCATGGTTTCCAGACCCTCAGTCTTTTTGTGTTGATGCATTTACTGCCAACTGGACAAATTTTAGATTTTACGCGTTTCCTCCATTTTCACTAGTCACTAGAGTTTTACGAAAAATTATAAATGACCATGCAGAAGGTGTTGTGGTTGTTCCCTACTGGACTGCCCAGCCTTGGTTTCCGGTATTTACATCCCTCTTAAAAGAAGAACCACTTTTCTTAAATCCAAATCCTAATTTATTGACATCTCTCGACAGTCAGCCACATCCTCTATGGCCGAGTCTTACCCTGGTGGCAGGGCTCTTATCAGCAAGGCAATGGTGCAAAGAAAAATACCTCATACAGCAGTCGATATTTTCGTAGCTTCCATTTCTCCAACAACGTTAAAACAGTATGAATCAAGTTTCAAAAGATGGTGGGTTTTTGCTGGAGGAAAATTGGACAAAGTTCTTAACATCACAATTCAACGATTATTGGAATTTTTAACTAAACTATTTGATGAGGGCGCCTCCTATGGGACTCTCAACTCCACTAGATCTGCACTCGCACTTTTGTCAAATCAACCACTAGGTGACAATGTCCTGGTTAAGCGATTTTTTAAAGGTCTGTTTAGACTTGCACCGCCTAATCCTAAATTTAGTTGTACTTGGGATCCTGCTCCAGTAATTCAGATGTTAGGAGAATGGTTTCCTAACGATACTATATCCTTGGAAAATCTGTCCTTGAAGCTAATTACTTTAATGGCGCTAGTCACTGCACAAAGAGTTCAGACACTACATCTCGCTGATATCGATAATATCGTTGAAACTGAAGATGGTTACGAAATTAAAATTCCGCATCTTATAAAAACATCAAGCAAGAACCGGCCTCAGCCAGTTTTAGTTCTACCAAGGTTTCCAGACAGGCAAGAAGTGTGTATTGCTACCACTCTTCACGCCTATGTTTTGCGCACTCAACCATTAAGGAACAAGAACTGCAAGGGTTTATTCATTACCTTCAGAAAACCCTATCGTGAAGTATCACGCCAAACACTAAGTCGTTGGATCAAAAATACCTTACAAAAGGGCGGTATTGATACATCCCGTTTTAAAGCTCATTCAACGAGACATGCAGCCACCTCTCAAGCCGATCGTAAGGGTGTCTCTTGGGATGCCATAAGAAAGGCAGCTGGGTGGACTGATTATTCGGATAGTTTTGCGAAGTTCTACAATAGACCATTGTCTACTAAAAGGAACTTTGCTGAAGCCATCATTGGTATTTGATAGAATTTTTTCTCTTGGTTTGGAGTGAGATATGTACTACTAAATTTATTCTACGTTAAATAAAAATCGAACACAGAACTGTCGTAACTACTTTAAACATCTACATTTGAATGATCTGAAGTGCAAGGTGCTAATATAATCATAAGATCAAACGAACTTACCTAGTGAAGTTCGATCTTGATTATATGAAGCACCTTGCACGAAGATCAGGTCCCACCCTACCCATGGGTTACGTGATAACCTATGTCACCCTGTAAGTTCCGACAGGCTTTAAATAATGAAATAATATACCCCAGAGTCTGATATAGACAACCCTCTATACACTCTAGGAAATTTTGGTCTATTTACTGTATAATTGTGTGAGTTTGGTACCGTTCAGAAGGTACTACATTTGAATGATCTTCGTGCAAGGTGCTTCATATAATCAAGATCGAACTTCACTAGGTAAGTTCGTTTGATCTTATGATTATTGTCAAGACCGGGAATATTAGTTAATATTTTATATTGATTAATATTACTATTAATGCAAATTACTAATGCAAATTACGCTGACGATTAGGCATTAAAGATCTTAGCCAGAAATCACATATTAGACGACACCGGAAAAGCAATACGAGCCGCGATGTCAGCAAAGGTGATCGAATGGGATGACCGGTCGATCGCTGAGTTGACATCGGTTCCGAGGTGTTATAAAATATATTGTCAAAGAGAGGAGTCAGTTTAGTTTATGGAATCGACCCACAAGGTTCGATTTAAATTAATTAACCCGCGAACACATATTGTGAAAACCGGTGACCACCACAATGCTGATCTATGCCCTCTCTGAGATGCTGCCGCTACCCCGAATAATGTAAGTAGGCTAAGTTGAAATAAATGCAACATTAAGTGAGTACCGATTGACTATTTTTAATTGCCAAAAGGCCTTCGCTACGACCCTCAGTCGCGTAAATCGTGACATATGGTGGAGGTGCCTAAAATCTCGCGCAGGTTCCCCGAAATCTGCTGAAAAATAAAATTAAAATTTTAGGATTAAAAGATTAAAAATCATTTGCTCTGATCATTTATCCCTAAGTTCAAATCATGGATTGTAAAATAAATGTCTGATCCAGTTTGAAGATAAAACAGGATTCAAAGCCACATTTGCAGGATGTTGAGGCTGGCATCCAACCTGTTCAACTAGAGTTCAAAGCCAAATTTGTTGGGATCGCTGAGGCTGGCACCCACTCTAGCCAAGCAAATGTATTAAATTCAAATAATTGCCGCGCGAACAAAAATTTTATTCCGGGTTGCTCTCCACCACGGAAAATAACAAAAATAGTACCACTATATCACCCAAAGTTTCGCACTGAATAACAAAAAATAATAAAAAAATTAGGCTGTTTTATTTCCCAAACCCATCCAAAAGGTGAGTTAAAATATTTAGATAGGACCAAATTACCCATTTGACGTTTTGTTTTAATACTTCTTTCCAGCAATATATGTTTGTCTTGTTGGGGTAATTTTTTAAAAAAATAAACTATATATAAACTACTATATTTTTTATAAAAATATAGTAGTACTTTGAGTGTTTATTTTACTATAAATACACTACTATTTGAGAATGGACCAATTAAACAAGTTTTATAATGCTAGTGAAGCTTTTATGGTTCGAAACTACAAAAACTATATGATCAAAAGAAATTTAACTCAATTGAAAATTTGGTTTGTCAACTCATGTTTGAAATACAACGTTACTCCAAAATTTGTTCAACTGAAGACTAATTGTACTTCCCATTCGGCTTTAACTACGATCGAACAAATCAAGAAAATTTGGCTGAAAAATGAATTGAAACAATATTCATTATACAACTTTAAATTTTATTAACGTTGTTTTAAAATTTCTATATTTTAAAATTAATTCTTTTTTCAATTTTATAGAATTTGATACTTTTGACAGATATTGTAGAAATGTGACTGAACATTTGGGTAAGAATTCATTTACTAGACCTGTTAATTTTTCTAAACACAATTTTCGTGATCGAGTCTTAAATCTTTCTAATTATACATTGTCTAATGATGAAATTTTTCTTTTGGAACCAGCAAAATTTCTCGTCGCAAAATGCAGTAAATTGGTTCCAAATACTATTTTTTGTCTTGGTAGTGTTTTCGGGAACAGTTTGTTTAACTGCTTCTGAAATATTTGGTAAACTTGTACTTCCAAATCTTTTCATTGCCATTTTTGCACAACTTTGAAATTAGTGTGACAATAAACGTCAAAATTTTATCATGATAAAAGTGCACTGCGATTTCTTCACCCTAAAACTGATTTTAGAGCATTTCAGAATCAAACTTGTGCCCTTTAAACAGAAATTTAACAGTTGTGTGAAATAATCAAATTAAAATCAATATTAAGTCAAACTTCTGAAACTTTAAAATTATATAATACTAATAAATTTCGGTTATATCCTATGAATCCATACATACGAAGACTTTATGGCCTTCCAAAAATACATAAACCTAATATTCCTATCCGTCCTGTTGTTTCTTTTATAAATTCTCCAGCTTCAAAATTATCTTCATGGTTAAATTCAATACTTAGAGATTGCTTAAATTTTAATAATATTTATTCGGTTAAAAATTGTGTAGACTTGACTAATAAAATTAAAAACATTCATATACCAAGCACATCAATTTTAGTATCGTTTGATGCAACTAACTTATTTCCAAGTATTCCTCCAAGTGAATGTATTGAATTAGTTCAACAATCATTAATTGACAATAATATTTTAGAACCACATTTAACCAAAATTATGTTACTTTTAAAAATAGCACTGCAAGAAAATTTCTTTATTTTTAATGAAAATTTTTATGAATAAAATCATGGCCTTGCTATGGGTTCCAATTTATCACCTTTATTGGCAGAAATTTTTATGTTCTCCTTAGAAAGAATTTTTTTTAATAATGTTAAATTTAAAGACAAAATTGTTTTTTGGTACCGTTATGTTGATGATGTGTTATCACTTTTTGATGGATCTATTGATGAACTATATGAATTTTTAAACTTTATTAACTTAGTTCACCCTAAAATTAAATTTACTATCGAGATTGAACAAAATAGACAACTATCATTTTTAGACATTTTGATAATTAAAAATAATTTGGGCTTTACATTCGAAATATTTAGAAAACCAACTACCACAGATTGTATTATCCCTTTTAATTCAAATC
The DNA here is from genome assembly GCA_963556235.1 of Cryptophagus acutangulus. NCBI lineage: Eukaryota > Metazoa > Arthropoda > Insecta > Coleoptera > Cryptophagidae > Cryptophagus > Cryptophagus acutangulus. The sequence continues at coordinate 11,971,232 of OY744558.1, forward strand.
ATCCATATTCACAAAAAATGTCCTCTTTTCATTCCTTATTTTTTCTATTATTTAATATACCTTTAGATACTGTTGCTTTTGATAAAGAATTAAATATTATCAAACAAATTGCCATCAATAATAAATTTTCATTTTATTTAATTAATAGAATGTATAAAAAATATTATTTAAAATACAAATTTCAGTTTCATATAATTAAGTCAGAAGTTTCTTTTACTTTTAGATCCCTAACTTATTTTGGTCAAATATCCAATAATCTATCAAAAATTTTCAAAAAATTTGACATTATTATTTCTATGAAAACCAATAATAATTTATCATCTTTTATTTTAAACTCTAAAAATAAAATTTCAAGAAACGACAAATCTGGTGTTTATAAATTATTTTGTCAAAATTGTAATACAGCTTATGTTGGACAATCAGGTAGAAAAATTTCAGTGAGAATAAAAAAATGAACATAATAAATTGATTAATCAGTTTATTGATATTAGATTAGATAACACACAATCAGCTTTTGCAAATCATATTATTAATACAAAACATAATTTTGATTTTTTGACTAATTTTAAAATTTTAAGGTTTGAAATTGAATATACAGTATGTCCCCGGATTGAGTTAACAATAGAAAAAACTTTTTTAGTTTTGATTTCTCAGAAAATTTTGTTCTTGATAAGATGGCCTGCATGTTGCCAAATTTACAGTTGTTACTAATAATGTAACTCTTACCTTAAATTAGTTATTTACATTTTTATACAAATTTTTGACTTGAATTATTTTTACTATAAAATTGTAAAAATATTATAGTAGGCGAGTTATCATAAAAACTATCTTAAATGTCATTATAAATTTGGTTCATTAAGTTTTATTAACAAACATAAAGAAACAAGTTTTTAAATGTTATTCAAATAATGCTCCTCCTACATCAGCACACACTTCCACACGAGCTCTGAATTCATCGTAACTTTGTCGAATTTCTTCTATTGATAGAGGTTGAATTGCGTTGCATATTTTTTGCTTTAACTGTTCCTTATCATCTTCTAATGGTTCATTGTAAACAATTTGCTTCAATCGTCTCCATAAATAAAAGTCCATACTTGTTAAGTCAGGAGTGCGAGGTGGCCACAAAATCGGACCGTTCCTACCTATCCATTTGTCGCCAAATTCAGATGTCAGCCAGTCGCAAACGATGCGAGCATGGTGAGCTGGACACCCATCTTGTTGGAAGTACATTAAATGGTAATAATTTAAAGGTAGTTCTTCAAGTTTGTCTTTAAAATCATTATTTAACATTTGTAAATAACTTTGTTGATTTACATTTGTATTACAAATATATGGCCCTATCACGCCATGATATGTGATGGCACACCAAACATTTACTTTTTTAAAATGCTGGCTTCTGGCAGAAATGTGGATTTGTATTACTCCAATAACGACAATGTTGTGATGCAACTATACCATTCGTAGAAAAAGTGGATTCATCAGAAAAAACTAGATATTTATGAAAATTTCTGTTATTCATAATTTCATTGCCAATCCATAGACAAAAATCCAAGCGTCTTGCCTCATCGTCTCTTTCTAAGGTTTGCCTAAATTGCGGTTTAAACGGTATTATTTTGTTTGTCTTAAAAATTTGAATAAGTAATAAATAAATAATTTTGAAAATTATTTGAATAACATTTAAAAACTTGTTTCTTTATGTTTGTTAATAAAACATTTTAAAAAATTAATTAACTAAATTTATAATAAATTTTAAGATAGTTTTTATGATAACTCGCCTACTATAATATTTTTACAATTTTAAAGTAAAATAATTTAAGTCCAAAATTTGTATAAAAATGTAAATAACTAATTTAAGGTAAGAGTTACATCATTAGTAACAACTGTAATCTGAGTTTGGCAGCATGCAGGCCATCTTATCAAGAACAAAATGTTCTAAAAAATCAAAACTAAAAAAGTTTCTTCTATTGTTAACTCAATCCGGGGACATACTGTATATGAAAATTTAGAAAATTTGAAAACGATAAAGTACAATAACGAAACCTGTGTTAATGATCAAATACATTTTCAATATTATGATTTCTTCTACTCAGTTTTGGATTTGAATTTATTTCCCTAAATCAAGTTAACTTCTTTTGTTTAATTTCTGTCAAAAATAATTATTTTTGTTTGTAAGACATTAATTGATTTGTGGTATGTAATATTATTGAATTTCTTTACTGTTATATAGATTTTTTTGTATTTAATGTTTCAAGGCATTAATAATGATTATTTAAATAGTCGAAACTAGTCTGCCCTAAATAAAAAAAATATAGTAGTACTTTGAGTGTTTATTTTACTATAAATACACTACTATTTGAGAATGGACCAATTAAACAAGTTTTATAATTTAACTTCAAGGAAGTTGCATCAAATCAAAGAGCAACTTATGAAAATTAATTACTACACATTTACTAGCTTGCCCCTTTAAATTTGTTTCTCGTTCACTAAACAGTGGTTGCAAATACACCCATTCAATATTATAGGGAAGTATATTTGTATGTTTCAAATTGTACAAACAATCTCTTCCAAGATACAAAATACAAATGACTAATGTCTAAACGAGTGTGTTCCTTTTATAAAGAATTCTAAACCTAGCCTACTATACAAGTATACAATTATATCGCTTAGATACTCTAGTTGTACACAACTGCAAGGCCTACTTTAGATGTGCCAGATGTAAGCAACTAAATGGCCTACGCTAGATCTGTCTGCAAATTATAATTTTTTTTTTCGTTGTATTGAGAAGAACATGTGTTCTAATCTGTGTTACCTATTTTTTGCACTATGGTGTGCAAAAGCTGTACCAGTCAATAAACTGTCGTTTCTACGTTAACACCCATGATAGGATGATCGTGTTATCATAAGATAGTGGAACAATGTTCCTTTAAGGGAGCGACTTTGGTAGGTTGATGTTTGGAGGTTCTATAGATGATGTATCTACATTATATTTATTTATTACTTCGACAATATAATTCATGGCCCACTAGATCCTATTTTCCACACCGAAACTGCATAGCTCAGAAATTATCATATTGGATATAAATAAAAAAACAAAAGATAATCGAGTGGATGATATGTATTCACGGGTATAAAATCATATTACTATCTCATATTACTATAAAATATTATTATTACTATCTCATATTTATAAAATCATATTACTATATCATATTACTATTAAGTTTACTTTGTTACTGTTTTATAGTTCGAAATCATTATATTGTCTTGCTAAATACCACTCGTGGGCTAAATATAATTCGACGATAATTGATTCGTTAAAATCAAGGCTGGAGATGCCACTTGCCCACTAGTGATATTGCTAGCGAATATGCAGTTCTTCTAGCGTAGGCGATGCAGTTGTTTACATCTGGCACATCTAAAGTAGGCCTTGCAGTTGTGTACAACTAGAGTATCTAAGTGATATAATTGTATACTTGTATAGTAGGCTAGGTTTAAAATTCTCTATAAAAGGAACACACTCGTTTAGACATTAGTCATTTGAATTTTGTATCTTGAAAGAGATTGTTTGTACAATTTGAAATATACAAATTTACTTCGCTATCATATTGAATGGTTGTTTTGGCAACCACTGTTTACTGAACCTAGAAACAAATTAAGAGGGGCAAACTAGTAAATCTGTAGTAATTAGTTTTCATAAGTTTTATGATGCTCTTTGATTGGATGCAACTTCCTTGAAGTTAAATTATAAACTTGAAGTATGATACTAACTCAATTCAATTTCAGGATTGTTCGTCTTTGAAAGTGGATGAAATACGTTTCGCAGCCTATAAAATAGCAATGTTAAGTCCAAAAATGCCGCCTCTGCTAAAAGCAGTAAAATACCGTGATTCAGAAACCAGCCAAATTTTAGTTGAAGATCCATACCGAGAAGGGGTTGACCTATTCGATAAAACCAAACAGAAATGGCCACCTAAACGGAATATTTATGCTGTATTAGCCAGACAATTCAAAAATGATGAGAACACTACTGCGACCATCGTTATTGGAGGTGTCCAATTTAAGGTTCACATGCTAATATTAAGAACCTACTCCAAATATTTTCGTAACTTCCCCAATCCCACCGTTTCAAAATTTAAAATTAAACGAGAAAACTGTTCTGCTGATGCTTTTCGCATTATCTACAATTGGATGCGAAGCGATGATGAAAAATGCTATAAGACTTTAATTACCAGGCGGAACATAGTAAGCATCTACAAAGTTAGCAGCTATTTGGAAATAAAAACTCTGCAAAAGCAGTTGTGGTCAATTATGATACAAGAAAAGGCCTATGACGAAGGGAGAGCGTACAATTTGTACATTGAGGCACAACATCAAAATCTACCGGAAGTGGCAGAAATTATGCTCCCACGAATTAAAACATTTTTTGTTTCACTGGTTGGAAGTTTAAATTTTCTACAACTGTCATTCCCCGACTTGAAGAAAATCCTTACTTCCGATAACCTAAAAGTACAATGCGAAGGTCAAATATTTTATTCTGCTATGCGCTGGATAAAACACGATCCTGTTAAGAGACTACCACTAAAAGTGGAATTAATGAACTGTATTCGATTTGAAAATATGTGGTTGCAGGAGTTACTCCTTATCAGAAATGAACTAGCTTCCCAAAAATTCTTCGAAATGATTAAGAATGAAGAAATAGCTACCTTAATCAAAAATGGCATAACGTAAGTCCTTCTGTTTAGCACTTGTGCACGCAACTCAAATCCTATTTTAGGTTGGCTATCGAACTTGAACAAAGAAACTGTGTTCTGGAGGAACAAGGTCATAGACCGATGCCACGAATGGAGGAAGGAATTTATCAATCTTTTGAGGAGTTTTTAAAGGATTTGGATAATCGCCTGATGGAACATTTAACTAATTGTTAACTCACTGCAAATGAGTGTGTCAACCTTTCTAAAACGTTATCTCCGGTTACGATTTAGTTACGTTGATATTCAATTTCGACCCATTACCAAAAAATCTATTGTAAACAATTAATTTTGAAAATAAAAAATTTCTCAATTTTGTGCTCGTTTGTTGTAACTTTTCCAGTAACGTTTCGCCTTATTCCAGTAATACTTTTGTAAATCAGTAATCTCTATGCCATTGCTATGATCGCAAGTTGGTATAATACTTGTACCGCTGCGCCACTCAAGTCGGTCCCTTATATTTTCATTTAAGGAAATATGTGCGCGACCAAGAGTGCGCGTCGATACTCGCAAAACACGTACTCGTCAAATTAATGCGCTGTATTAGTGTGACGTATTTTTGAATGGAGTAAATCTAACTTCTGGGTCACACAAGCAACTAGATCAAAAATCGACTTACATGGAATGCGTCGATGAATCAAAAATCAAAATAAAAACGTTGAATAAAAACATTAAGCAAACAATCAATATCAATTGGTTTATTTACCTTATACCAATTTAGCAGGTAAACATCTTTAAACTGAACATAAACCTTTTTAAAGCATTAATAAAATGTTTGATGTAGGTTGATACTATTGACACTTCCTATTGACAGTTGTTTGTTTGACTCAAGAGTCAGTTTTACCCCAACAAAAACTTCGTGGCTACGTCATCACTAATACAGTGTATTATCAAAAAACAACATTTTTGTATAAAATATTTTTATTTAAATTAAATTTACTATACATTTTTACAATTTTTACAAAATGGTCCATTTTTAAGACGTTTTTGACATTTAGAGTCTTATAGACTTTGAGGGTTTTTTAATTTTTTTTGGATGGTTATGATTCCAGTCTGTATTTTCAGAACCGCTTGCGATGTGATATATTTTCCCCGAATTTTGTCACAAGCCGTGTGGCAACTCAATAATTCATTTAAGCAAAGATTGCACACGTAAACTGATTTTACTTCTGATGCCTAAAAAAAATATAATATTCAACATCTTTTCCAAACTTTGCTTGTTCCTAATTTAAATGGGATCTACAGTTCCAACAGATTCTAAATTGGTATACCGAAGTAGTCGTTAAAAAATTATTGTGGTCTTCGGTTTTTATTAACTATAGTATACTGATCGATTCATCATTCTCAGTTTTTGTCTCGCTTTTTATCGATATAATAGGTTTTTTCAAAAAATCGTTATCCCTCTCTTTTATAAAGGTCTTTTCATCCAGTTCAATTTTAATGGTGGAAAAAGTGTCTTCCAATTTCATGCGGTTTTCGAGTTCTTCTTTTATATCAATCTGTCAAGCATGTAAGAGTGATACAAATATAAATATTTGTTAAAACATTAAAATTATTAAATCTTACATCATGATGCAACTGACTAGGATGATTTAAGCTTATGAAATTTAGATTGTAATGCCGTAAATAAAATGGTAAAAAAATTGTTAATTAAGCAGCTAGAGCAAATGTCCGAGTTCGTCCATAAATTAATAATTAATTTTAATGCTTTAACATTACTTATTAGCAAAGATTTATATATCAATAGATAGCTAACGATAATATGGAATGACGGAGTAAGAGAAAATGTCCGGTTTTATGAATGGATTTTATGGATAACTTCACACGACTAATTATTTTGACATCTTTTTTTATGATTTAAAAATGTAAATTAAAAATGTCAACTGCCATAACAAGAATCGAGCCGGTAATAGTTATTTACGTAACAAGTCCGGAAAGTAGTGTCTTGCAGGACAAGCAGACGAGTTTCAGGCCGACGCCGCAGGCGGAGGCCTGAAAGTCGGCGTGTCCTGCAAGGAATCTTTCCGGACATGTTGCGTACAATATTTTTTGTGTCGAATACTCTTATAAATACATAGTTCTTCAAAAAAATGCTAAATAATAAATTGACAATGCAAAAAAATAAATAGAGCCATCTTTTGTTTTCTTTTGACACTAACAAATGTCAATGTCATATACAGTAATTGCAAACTTTCAAAATATGGATAAACCAAAACATATTTTAAAAGCTGCAGAAAATGTTATAAACAATTTATTGCCACAAAAATCTTCAGGCCGATATTGGAAAAATAACTAACTATGGAAACACTTTGGAAACACTTTGCAGGAAAAACTAAAAATGGAAAAAATATGTAACTATGGAAACACTTTGCAGGCCGAGGCCGGCAAAAACCCTTTTCTGGCGGATTTTAAGATGTAGAAATCTAGTCATGCCGTATGAAGGCGCAAAAAGTATATTACATAACGAGCGCGGAAAGTGACGCTTAACACACGAGTGGAGAAATTGACGCACGAGGCCTTTAGGCCGAGTGCGGCAACCTACGAAATGTGTTAAGTCACTTTCCAGCGAGTTATGTACGCTATTTTTCCCACGACCAAACAATAATCTAACGAATGTTAATTATTTTGACGTCTTTTTTAATAATGTAACTGTCAATATGAGAATAGGGCGATTTTCAATTTTTTTGACTACCTTTTGTTTTCCCCGGATAATACGACTAGTAAATGCAAATTTTTTATTGGCTGGGACTAGAGGCTTCTGGCAGAGGCCTCTGCCAAGTCGCACGCTATTGGTCGAATCCTTAACGCACAGCTTAATCGTGCGATATAATCAGGCCTATGATATATCATTTTCGTAAAAAATTACGCATATATGTAAAAATCAAATTACACTTTGGTAAACGCATTATGTTAAATTCGATATTCCTTAATAATTTTCAAACATATATGTAATCGTGTATGTAAATTCTAGTATGTTAACACGTTTACGTATTTTCAAATACATCAAAACACCTATTTTTAAGCAGTTGCTATGTAACGGAAAATAATAAATCTGACTCACTAAAAATTCAAATTTGTCAAACTGATTAGTCATTATATCATATTTGTGCTAATCCGGCTAAAACTATGGCAAAAAATAAGAAAACTACCCGTAAGCAATTTGAGGAGATGCTGAGCTTCGTGAAAGCAAATAGAATTGTTTTAACGGTTAGAACAAAACCTTCGGAAGTTGCATTGTTACGCAAACTGTGGCAAGAGTTTTCTAAGAAAGTAAATGAAATGAAAGTACTTGAAATGGATCCCTAGCACCTCTTAGTACTTGTCGGTTTATATTAACTTGATATCTTGAATTATTATTTTAAATTGTATTGATCAAATATTAGAATTAGTGCTATATTTTACCGTTGTTCCGCATTCTGCAATTGCTCAAGTAATACAGCATTAACGTATTCATTAAGAGCCATTTTTTCAGCGTCAAAACAAACTAATTGTCAAAAAATACCCTTATGTATTTTCTAAACGGCATGTAATTTACACCCTTTAAAAATTTACAGTTTACACAACATAAAACATACATGTAAAAACAAAAAATGTATACATCATACCAATTTCAAAAAATTTTACACATATATGTAAAAATTGACCTATACATTCGCACGGCCGAATGATATTGCATGCTTTCGTCGTATGTTTCTTGTACGAAAAGTATGATTTTCGTATGTGGTCGTGGGAAAATAAAATACTTTATTCACAATCGTTATTGTAATGTTGTGATTACCAACGATTTAGAGGTCGGGAAGTTGAACATTACATACCTAGGTTCGTAATACTGTCAAATAATAAATATGATTGTTTGACACTTGCAACAGTAGAATTTACACAAGTATTTAATGTATTTCGCTATTTCCACACTTTTAATTACATTTAAAGATTAATCTAGTCCAACAGCACAACAAATTAATGAACTATCGTAAAAAACAACACACAACACTGTATTTTTGTTTTGAACTGGAGTTTTGACAACTGCAATTTCACTCCAGATTTGCTGATCGAAAAGTACATTTCCACCACGGTCGAAAATGTTTTTTTATTCATACATTTTTAATTATTTTTTTGATAATAAATTGTTCGATTGTGAATAAAATAGTATACATACCTCGGTGGGAATTTCATTACAGCCTCGCGCTTATATCTGACCTCGAGGCTTCGCCTCTCGGTCAGATATTAGCCCTCGGCTGTAATGAATATCATTCCCAACTCGGTTGTAATATACTAATACAAACCTCGGTGGAAAGTTTTATTACTATCTTGAGATGTAGTTGACCTTGCGTTGCGATTTAATGCAATAGTGCAAATTCAATATAACTCTGTCCTGTGTTATCAATATAAGTTAGAGTGTAGGTTATTTGTTATTATAAAAAAAAATAAATTCCCAATTACATTGGGTCTTATTGGTATGCAAGGGCATCGATTCTTGAGTCAACTTGGTCCAAGATTGTGTGAAGCTACTGGAGACGCTCAGTCAGGTTTTCACTTGTTACAGCGTATAAGTGTTGCTATCCAAAGAGGAAACGCAACTTCAATTTTAGGGACCTTACCTTTGCCATAATTAGTAGTTTTTTGTTGAATTGAAGAGTATGTTGGTTTGAACAATTTATTGTTAATTGTTTTGTATTGTTTTTCGTTGTTATTGTTTAATAAAAAAATTTGATAGTATTATAAAAACCTATTGAAGTTGCTTAGTTACGTTGAAATTACCTGATTGGCTATGGCAGAAGTCTCTGGCAGAACCCCCTGGAACCAGCCAATCAGAATCTTTTATTTATAATCGCATTGCCTGAATTAATTAATAATTATTATCGTATTACTTTAAAAAAGTTGTTAGTTTCATATTAATAAATAAAGAGTAAGCATCATCTCTGCATTCTAAAGCAATTTTATAGATTTGCCAACACAGTTAGAATAAGATAGAATTAGATTCAATGTGCACTAGTGCATTAAATCGAAGATTACGGAACGAACTTAGTGACTGGAGTAATTCCACGTAAATAACGTCAAATAAGTGTTTGCAAAAATTTGATGCTGTAAATTGTGAAATGACTTTGAATTTGATTTGTGCGATGTATTGAAAGTAAATTGTTTTTGAACACGTCGTGTGCGACATGTTGTCATCAATATTAATGACGTATTACTTCTCTCGTAGAGAGAAGTAATCTGCTGCTGTTCCTGTCAAACAGCTGATTATGGGTTTTGTGTTTACATGCTTTGTTACAAATGACATGCCGGTTTAATTCGTGGGTCGTGTCTGTTCTTTAGTTGTTTAGTTGTGTTGTGTGTTTTCTTTGGTTATTTAGTTTGAACTGTAAAGATAGTGACTTTTTTTATTTGTGATTTATGATTTCTCTATATTAATATTCATATTGTGAGGTTATATGACTCAAAGCTTGAAATCCAAATTTAGTTAGAATTTCTGCTACCAGTTGGCTACGGGTACAAGTCATTTACGAATTCATGAAAAAAAAAAATTCTCCAAGCTTCATTTTTTTCTACATTATAGAATGCGTAGATTACGAAAATCATATTCACTAATTTCCTGTCTGTCGGTCTGTCTGTCGGTCTGTTCGTTTCTTTAAAATGCTATATTTCGGAATTTACTGACCCGATTAAAGCAAAATTTGCGTCCTTTTTTTCTACCTGCCCATTGATTAAGTCAAAGCAAAAAAAGTTAGGAAATTCTCAAGGACCTGCGCATTATTGGCCAAAAACATGCCAAAAAAAAAGCAAAATCGGTGCATCCACTTAATCTTCTAAAGTTGCAGACCGATTTTGATCAAACATTGAACATATGTTTTGTGTATACCCCAAGTGGTGAATGCTTTCAAAAAATCTGAAATTTTTTTAAGGGTTGACTGTTTATTAAGGGTTGAAGGGTCAAAAAGTTCTCAAAATGCATAATTCGTAACGTGAATACCTGCCAGGAGGAACATTTTATTTAAACCAAATTTGGCATACATATTAGGAATACATTGAAGAAAATGCTGGTAAAAGTTTCATCCCCTAAAAATAAGCCCTTGTGGCCTGTTAGTTTTTAAATTATTTGTTCAAAAATTGACAGTGCTTTGATCGGTATATGTCAGCATAACCCACCATTTTCCATCAGTAATTTTATATATATTTACATAATGACTGATTAAAAATAATTTACGATCCTAACTACACACCCCCGCCCCCCAAATATACAGTTTGATTCATATGGATCGGATTTTCTTCATATTATATTTCTACTATACATTTAAAGCAAATTTACGAATAATTTAATTAAAAATAATCTGCGACCCTTATTTTAGAACTTCAACCTTTAATATACCCTTTACAGTCAAAATGCTCGGATTTCTTCCAAATTTAGATTCCAGTAGTAATTTTAACTTATTTGACTTATCATTATTTAGTTAATTTAATTGAAATTAGGGTAGGACCTACATATTACAATTGTAACCCTTAATGCACCCCTTACAGTTTGATTTGTCAGAATTTTTGCAAATTTGTTTTCTAATAATAAATTGAAATATAATTTTAACTAGTTTATTCAAAAATAGGCTAGAATCCTCAATTCATGTTTTTAACCCTTAACACACCCCTTACACTGATAGTGCTAGGATTTACTTCAAACATTAATTTATATTGGTAATTTTAAATCTAGCTTCAAATAGTTTCATTAAATTAGAGTACCTACAACAAATTTTTCACTTTTTAATCTTTTCATACACATGTTTCAACTTTATCGCTTAAATTTGTTTAAAATTTGGGTCCTAGTTAAAATTTAAAAAGCATTTTTAAATAACCCGTCTTATGATGCGCAGTTCATTGTTTTTTCTTTTATATTTGCACATTAATCACATTACAATATAATTTTGAAAATATATAATATCTAAATATGTCAAATTATTTTTTTGACGTTCCTTCCACTTTCTTCATTGTTTAGTTTATTCATCTTTCTTGGATGGAGTTTCTTCATTTTTCTAGAAATAAATATATAATAGCCAAATAGAAATTAAAAAAATGAAAATTATATATTATTTTACGCTTTTTTTTGACATATTCTTGTTCTTGGATTCCTTCCAAGTTCCTGTTTTATCAACCTCCTAAATAAATACCAAAATAATTAATCCAAAAGTAATGTTAATATCAATTTTCAAAATACTTTTTTGATTTTAAAAATACCTTATTGTGATATTAGTGTTGATTATTACTTTATCATTATTATTACATTTATTATTAAGCAATACAGAGCAAGAGGATTTAAATACTCAATAGTAGCCTAATAAGTACTTGAGTATGCTTAAATAGTTTGCCAACTAGTAGCAAAAATTGCACCTAACATACAATCATATTATTTTTTTCATATCAAGGATGGTACGTTAAAAAAAGCGAATAGAAATGGGCCCAAATTGAAAAGAAATTGTTAGCTATTGTTTTTGCATGCTAGAGATTTCCTTTCTTTTTAACATGTCGTGTAGAATAGACAAGTGTAGTTCAAGTCGAATAGATTGTGTAGTTCAAGTCGAAAATCATCCCTTTTTTCACTACTTTCCCAAAAATAACTTTAGGTCAGTGATTATTACTAACAAACATGGAGTGGCGGAGAAAATGTACAAATTGTTTAAAAGCCTGGGAAAGATGTTCTTGTTTGGAAGACCTTCTAATAAGCATATGCGCGTGTGCTCCAAACACGCGATTGTACTTTACAAGTAACCATTGTTCCATAATGAAACAACAATTTGACTTTCCTGATTTTGTGGTAGTTAACAACATCAAACTCAGAGCTGTCAAAATTGGAATTAAGCCAGGTTTCAGTGATATAATGATTTGGTTAGTGCACATGTTAATCGCTTGAGAAATCGATTAACAATTTGAATTGACCGCTGTTTTGTTTCTAGTTGCGCCATTTCACAGAATTTACCGAGTTTTCAGGCAATTATTATTACATATATTTAATTAATATATAAAAATGTTACCTCAACCTTATCATCCACTTTTTTATCAGGATCCTTGTTAACCTTCGCTGGTTTGCCCGCTTTCTTTTCAATGCTTCGAAAATGTTTGGCTTTATTTATATACAGCGCTTTCTTAGTTTCACTCATCGACCGCCAGGCGGCGCCGGCAGATTTTGCAATTTCAGTGATTTTGCAATTCTTGCAATTCTTTTTGTACTCTTGTAAGAAGAGAAAGAAAGCATTCAAAGGTTTTTTCTTCCTGCCCTTCATTTCAATTTCACGAGCCTCTTTAATATTTTTCATCAACTGCTTGGATTTATTTATATATGGCGCTTTCTCAATTGCACTCATCGAACGCCAGACGGCGCCGGCATGTTTTGCAATTTCAGTGTTTTTCGTCAACCCGCAAGTCTTTCTGAACTCTCTTAAGAACAGAAAGAAAGAATTCAAAAATGCTCTTTTTGTACCTTCACGTGCAGCCCGCTTCTTTCGGGAGATGTGACGTTTCAGCTTGCGATTCGGTTTTGCAGCTTTCTTCGGTATCTTTTTGCGTGTGAGTTTTTTCACCTTAAGCATTGGCTTTCCAGCCATTTCAACGATGCAAGTTCGAAAACTGCCAACGCCCCACGAAATAAACCTGACAGAATAATTTAATTATTCGTTGCTAGGATAAACAAAATCGAATCATCCAATGTAGGAACGTGCGGTTTGAAATCAAGACGGCTTGGAAATCGCGCTTCTTCAATGAATTAAATAAATATGATGTGGTCTCATTTAAATGTCTTTGGTAAGTTGGAGAGACATGTTGGTGTATACCTTCTACATGTCTATTTAAAGCTTAGTTTATGTATTACATATTATTTAAAAAAATAACATTTTGTTATTAACTTTGTATAATGTTTTGACCTGTAATAACGTTTGATACATCTAATTTTGATCTATCAAACTAAAGCTACATTCACAACCTCGAAATTAGTGGAAACATTAACAAATTAGTATTCGACCAAAGGACAATTGTAAATGCCTATCTAGAAAATATACATTCCATTCTATTTGGGTTACTAATAATTTGTCAACTTTGCCACTAATTTCGAAGTTGTGAATGTAGCTTTACTGTTAATTATTTGAAAAAAAATGTATTATTCGCTAATAAAATAAAGAATTTTGTCAATTTTTTATACTTTAAGAACATATCTTCAAATATTATTTTGAGATGAAATTTGCTGGAAATGAGATTCCACAGTACTTCTCTCGTTGGTATGTTAAAATTTCTGTTTTAAATTTTTAGAATTTTGAGGCATCTTTTGTGGAAAAAAATGTATCAGGTTATTTAAAATTGCTTTGAAAGAAATCCGAGCATTTTTACTGTAAAGGGTATATTAAGGGTTGAAGTTGTAAAATAAGGGTTGCATATTATTTTTATCTAGATTATTTGTAAATCTGTTTTAAATCTATAGTGGAAATTAAATATTATGAAAATAATCGATCTATATGAGTCAAACGTTATTTTTCGAGAGGTGGGGGTGTGTGGTAAGGGTCTTAAATTATTTGTAATCACTCAATATGTAAATATATATAAAATAGCTAATGGAAAATGATGGATTATGCTGACATATAAGAGCAAAAACACGGTCAATTTTTGAAAAATTAAATTAAAAGGCAAACTGGCTACAAGGGATTATTTTTAAGGGATGAAACTTTTACTAATATTTTCTTCAATGTATTCCTAATATGTGTTCTAAATTTGGTTCAAAACAAATATTCCTCCTGGCAGATATTCACGTTACAACTTATACATTTTTACAACTTTTTGATCCTTTAACCCTTAATCAAATTTCAACCCTGTAAAAATCTCCAGATTTTTTGAAAGCATAAAAAAAAGTACTACTATATTTTTTATTTAAAGCATACTAATTTCGACTATATAAATAATCATTATCAATGCCTTGAAACGTTAAATACAAAAAATCTATATAACAGTAAAGAAATTCAATAATAGTCAAAACTAGTCTGCCCTAAATAAAAAATATAGTAGTACTTTGAGTGTTTATTTTACTATAAATACACTACTATTTGAGAATGGACCAATTAAACAAGTTTAATAATGCTAGTGAAGCTTTTATGGTTCGAAACTACAAAAACTATATGATCAAAAGAAATTTAACTCAATTGAAAATTTGGTTTGTCAACTCATGTTTGAAATACAACGTTACTCCAAAATTTGTTCAACTGAAGACTAATTGTACTTCCCATTCGGCTTTAAGTACGATCGAACAAAGCAAGAAAATTTGGCTGAAAAATGAATTGAAACACCATTATACAACTTTAAATTTTATTAACGTTGTTTTAAAATTTCTATATTTTAAAATTAATTCTTTTTTCAATTTTATAGAATTTGATACTTTTGACAGATATTGTAGAGATGTGACTGAACATTTGGGTAAGAGTTCATTTACTAGACTGAGTGAAAAATTAAATATATTGAAGTTTCATAAAAATAGAATTATAAACAAACCTATTAATTTTTCTAAACACAATTTTCATGATCGAGTCTTAAATCTTTCTAATTATACATTGTCTAATGATGAAATTTCTCTTTTGAAACAAGGTTTAAAATTCAATCTCCAAACTAAAAATAATAATATTACAAAATCAAAAATTATAAAAAAAAAAATTAATGGTCGAATCTGAAGCAATTATCCAGTCTTGTAATTTGGAAAACAAAAATTTAATAAGAAGTCAATTAATGAATAAATTTCAAAATTCAAATTTTTTGTTAAATTCTTCTTTAAATTCTTCTCCAAATTATAATAACTATAATATTAGTCGTAATCAGTATTCAACTATTAACATTTTATCTAATAATTGCATTTCTAATGCATTAATTATATCGAAAGCAGATAAAGGCAATTGTGTTGTTATTCAAAACAAACAAGATTATCTAGACAAAGTTCATAATTTTTTTGATTCGACTGATTTTAAAAAACTTTCAAAAAAATCGTGTAAAAATTATTTTATCAAATTAAAATCAATATTAAGTCAAACTTCTGAAACTTTAAAATTATATAATACTAATAAATTTCGGTTATATCCTATGAATCCATACATACGAAGACTTTATGGCCTTCCAAAAATACATAAACCTAATATTCCTATCCGTCCTGTTGTTTCTTTTATAAATTCTCCAGCTTCAAAATTATCTTCATGGTTAAACTCAATACTTAGAGATTGCTTAAATTTTAATAATATTTATTCGGTTAAAAATTGTGTAGACTTGACTAATAAAATTAAAAACATTCATATACCAAGCACATCAATTTTAGTATCGTTTGATGTAACTAACTTATTTCCAAGTATTCCTCCAAGTGAATGTATTGAATTAGTTCAACAATCATTAATTCACAATAATATTTTAGAACCACATTTTACCAACATTATGTTACTTTTAAAAATAGCACTGCAACAAAATTTCTTTATTTGTAATGAAAACTTTTATGAACAAAATCATGGCCTTGCTATGGGTTCCAATTTATCACCTTTATTGGCAGAAATTTTAAGTTCTCTTTAGAAAGATTTTTTTTTAATAATGTTAAATTTAAAGATAAAATTGTCTTTTGGTACCGTTATGTTGATGATGTGTTATCACTTTTTGATGGATCTATTGATGAACTATGTGAATTTTTAAACTTTATTAACTTAGTTCACCCTAAAATTAAATTTACTATCGAGATTGAACAAAATAGACAACTATCGTTTTTAGACATTTTGATAATTAAAAATAATTTGGGTTTACATTCGAAATATTTAGAAAACCAACTACCACAGATTGTATTATCCCTTTTAATTCAAATCATCCATATTCACAAAAAATGTCCTCTTTTCATTCCTTATTTTTTCAATTATTTAATATACCTTTAGATACTGTTGCTTTTGATAAAGAATTAAATATTATCAAACAAATTGCCATCAATAATAAATTTTCATTTTATTTAATTAATAGAATGTATAAAAAATATTATTTAACATACAAATTTCAGTTTCATATAATTAAGTCAGAAGTTTCTTTTACTTTTAGATCCCTAACTTATTTTGGTCAAATATCCAATAATCTATCAAAATTTTTCAAAAAATTTGACATTATTATTTCTATGAAAACCAATAATAATTTATCATCTTTTATTTTAAACTCTAAAAATAAAATTTCAAGAAACGACAAATCTGGTTTTTATAAATTATTTTGTCAAAATTGTAATACAGTTTATGTTGGACAATCAGGTAGAAAAATTTCAGTGAGAATAAATGAACATAATAAATTGATTAATCAGTTTATTGATATTGGATTAGATAACACACAATCAGCTTTTGCAAATCATATTATTAATACAAAACATAATTTTGATTTTTTGACTAATTTTAAAATTTTAAGGTTTGAAATTGAATATATATGAAAATTTAGAAATTTTGAAAACGATAAAGTACAATAACGAAACCTGTGTTAATGATCAAATACATTTTCAATATTATGATTTCTTCAACTCAGTTTTGGATTAGAATTTATTTCCCTAAATCAAGTTAACTTCTTTTGTTTAATTTCTGTCAAAAATAATTATTTTTATTTGTGAGAGATTAATAGATTTGTGGTATGTAATATTATTGAATTTCTTTACTGTTATATAGATTTTTTGTATTTAACGTTTCAAGGCATTGATAATGATTATTTAAATAGTCGAAACTAGTCTGCCCTAAATAAAAAAATATAGTAGTACTTTGAGTGTTTATTTTACTATAAATACACTACTATTTGAGAATGGATCAATTAAACAAGTTTTATAATTTAACTTCAAGGAAGTTGCATCAAATCAAAGAGCATGAAAAACTTATGAAAATTAATTACTACACATTTACTAGCTTGCCCCTTTAAATTTGTTTCTCGTTCAGTAAACAGTGGTTGCAAATACACCTATTCAATATTATAGGGAAGTATATTTGTATGTTTCAAATTGTACAAACAATCTCTTCCAAGATACAAAATACAAATGACTAATGTCTAAACGAGTGTGTTCCTTTTATAAAGAATTTTAAACCTAGCCTACTATACAAGTATACAATTATATCGCCTAGATACTCTAGTTGTACACAACTGCAAGGCCTACTTTAGATGTGCCAGATGTAAGCAACTAGATGGCCTACGCTAGATGTAAATAACTGCATATTCTAAACATTGGAGAATGCGTAGATTCCAAAATGGTATCTACTCTAATTGTATATAACTGCATCGCCTACTCAAATTGTACTCTACTAGTCTAAGAAAACACAAGCCACTATAAAACTAACTGAAATTTTAAGTAACTTTGGAAAGATTTAAAGTATTAATTTTTATATGGTAACAATACTGCCCCTGGCCATATCATCTTGTGATTAAGGACTCTATAGTTGCGTAGT
Organism: Cryptophagus acutangulus; assembly: GCA_963556235.1. Classification (NCBI taxonomy): domain Eukaryota; kingdom Metazoa; phylum Arthropoda; class Insecta; order Coleoptera; family Cryptophagidae; genus Cryptophagus; species Cryptophagus acutangulus. The sequence goes on from OY744558.1 coordinate 11,989,416, forward strand.
TTTCAAACTGATTCTATGAAGTACTAATTAAATATAATGTAGATACATCATCTATAGGATATCCAAACATCAACCTACCAAAGTCGCTCCTTAAAGAAACATTGTTCCACTATCTTATAACACGATCATCCTATCGTGGGTCTCTAACGACACCACAGACCCATACTATTATTACTAATGCGTACGGCTGATTATAGAGACCTGTCGGCCCCACCGTACGGTATTTACTCTAACCTGCCTAACATGGGTGTCTGTCTGCAAATTATAATTTTTTTTTCGTTGTATTGAGAAGAACATGGGTTCTAATCTGTGTTACCTATTTTTTGCACTATGGTGTGCAAAAGCTGTACCAGTCAATAAACTGTCGTTTCTACGTTAACACCCATGATAGGATGATCGTGTTATCATAAGATAGTGGAACAATGTTCCTTTAAGGGAGCGACTTTGGTAGGTTGATGTTTGGAGGTTCTATAGATGATGTATCTACATTATATTTATTTATTACTTCGAATATGCAGTTCTTCTAGCGTAGGCGATGCAGTTGTTTACATCTGGCACATCTAAAGTAGGCCTTGCAGTTGTGTACAACTAGAGTATCTAAGCGATATAATTGTATACTTGTATAGTAGGCTAGGTTTAAAATTCTCTATAAAAGGAACACACTCGTTTAGACATTAGTCATTTGAATTTTGTATCTTGAAAGAGATTGTTTGTACAATTTGAAATATACAAATTTACTTCGCTATCATATTGAATGGTTGTTTTGGCAACCACTGTTTACTGAACCTAGAAACAAATTAAGAGGGGCAAACTAGTAAATCTGTAGTAATTAGTTTTCATAAGTTTTATGATGCTCTTTGATTGGATGCAACTTCCTTGAAGTTAAATTATAAACTTGAAGTATGATACTAACTCAATTCAATTTCAGGATTGTTCGTCTTTGAAAGTGGATGAAATACGTTTCGCAGCCTATAAAATAGCAATGTTAAGTCCAAAAATGCCGCCTCTGCTAAAAGCAGTAAAATACCGTGATTCAGAAACCAGCCAAATTTTAGTTGAAGATCCATACCGAGAAGGGGTTGACCTATTCGATAAAACCAAACAGAAATGGCCACCTAAACGGAATATTTATGCTGTATTAGCCAGACAATTCAAAAATGATGAGAACACCACTGCGACCATAGTTATTGGAGGTGTCCAATTTAAGGTTCACATGCTAATATTAAGAACCTACTCCAAATATTTTCGTAACTTCCCCAATCCCACCGTTTCAAAATTTAAAATTAAACGAGAAAACTGTTCTGCTGATGCTTTTCGCATTATCTACAATTGGATGCGAAGCGATGATGAAAAATGCTATAAGACTTTAATTACCAGGCGGAACATAGTAAGCATCTACAAAGGTAGCAGCTATTTGGAAATAAAAACTCTGCAAAAGCAGTTGTGGTCAATTATGATACAAGAAAAGGCCTATGACGAAGGGAGAGCGTACAATTTGTACATTGAGGCACAACATCAAAATCTACCGGAAGTGGCAGAAATTATGCTCCCACGAATTAAAACATTTTTTGTTTCACTGGTTGGAAGTTTAAATTTTCTACAACTGTCATTCCCCGACTTGAAGAAAATCCTTACTTCCGATAACCTAAAAGTACAATGCGAAGGTCAAATATTTTATTCTGCTATGCGCTGGATAAAACACGATCCTGTTAAGAGACTACCACAAAAAGTGGAATTAATGAACTGTATTCGATTTGAAAATATGTGGTTGCAGGAGTTACTCCTTAGCAGAAATGAACTAGCTTCCCAAAAATTCTTCGAAATGATTAAGAATGAAGAAATAGCTACCTTAATCAAAAATGGCATAACGTAAGTCCTTCTGTTTAGCACTCGTGCACGCAACTCAAATCCTATTTTAGGTTGGCTATCGAACTTGAACAAAGAAACTGTGTTCTGGAGGAACAAGGTCATAGACCGATGCCACGAATGGAGGAAGGAATTTATCAATCTTTTGAGGAGTTTTTAAATTTGATTTAAATTTGATTTGGATAATCGCCTGATGGAACATTTAACTAATTGTTAACTCACTGCAAATGAGTGTGTCAACCTTTCTAAAACGTTATCTCCGGTTACGATTTAGTTACGTTGATATTCAATTTAGACCCATTACCAAAAAATCTATTGTAAACAATTAATTTTGAAAATAAAAAATTTCTCAATTTTGTGCTCGTTTGTTGTAACTTTTCCAGTAACGTTTCGCCTTATTCCAGTAATACTTTTGTAAATCAGTAATCTCTATGCCATTGCTATGATCGCAAGTTGGTATAATACTTGTACCGCTGCGCCACTCAAGTCGGTCCCTTATATTTTCATTTAAGGAAATATGTGCGCGACCAAGAGTGCGCGTCGATACTCGCAAAACACGTACTCGTCAAATTAATTATCAAAAAACAACATTTTTGTATAAAATATTTTTATTTAAATTAAATTTACTATACATTTTTACAATTTTTACAAAATGGTCCATTTTTAAGACGTTTTTGACATTTAGAGTCTTATAGACTTTGAGGGTTTTTTAATTTTTTTTGGATGGTTATGATTCCAGTCTGTATTTTCAGAACCGCTTGCGATGTGATATATTTTCCCCGAATTTTGTCACAAGCCGTGTGGCAACTCAATAATTCATTTAAGCAAAGATTGCACACGTAAACTGATTTTACTTCTGATGCCTAAAAAAAATATAATATTCAACATCTTTTCCAAACTTTGCTTGTTCCTAATTTAAATGGGATCTACAGTTCCAACAGATTCTAAATTGGTATACCGAAGTAGTCGTTAAAAAATTATTGTGGTCTTCGGTTTTTATTAACTATAGTATACTGATCGATTCATCATTCTCAGTTTTTGTCTCGCTTTTTATCGATATAATAGGTTTTTTCAAAAAATCGTTATCCCACTCTTTTATAAAGGTCTTTTCATCCAGTTCAATTTTAATGGTGGAAAAAGTGTCTTCCAATTTCATGCGGTTTTCGAGTTCTTCTTTTATATCAATCTGTCAAGCATGTAAGAGTGATACAAATATAAATATTTGTTAAAACATTAAAATTATTAAATCTTACATCATGATGCAACTGACTAGGATGATTTAAGCTTATGAAATTTAGATTGTAATGCCGTAAATAAAATGGTAAAAAAATTGTTAATTAAGCAGCTAGAGCAAATGTCCGAGTTCGTCCATAAATTAATAATTAATTTTAATGCTTTAACATTACTTATTAGCAAAGATTTATATATCAATAGATAGCTAACGATAATATGGAATGACGGAGTAAGAGAAAATGTCCGGTTTTATGAATGGATTTTATGGATAACTTCACACGAATAATTATTTTGACATCTTTTTTTATGATTTAAAAATGTAAATTAAAAATGTCAACTGCCATAACAAGAATCGAGCCGGTAATAGTTATTTACGTAACAAGTCCGGAAAGTAGTGTCTTGCAGGACAAGCAGACGAGTTTCAGGCCGACGCCGCAGGCGGAGGCCTGAAAGTCGGCGTGTCCTGCAAGGAATCTTTCCGGACATGTTGCGTACAATATTTTTTTCCTACAATCGCATATAAAAGTAGGCCTTTATGCTTTCATTTGACAACGAAAAGTTGGCGTTTTCCGAGAAGTTGTCACTTTCCCGCTCTAGATCTTTTTGCTGACTTTCTTGCTCGCTAAATCAAAACAATGCAGTAAAACAATAGTATTTGTTTTTAGAAATTAGCGTTTCTTGGTTACCGATGATATAATCACATTTTTATTTGTTGTCAAAATATTAATTTTACATTTTTGCAATAAAAATTCAATTTAAAATCGATTGTAGGAAAAATCTTGTGTGTATTTCGAGCGCAAAGTGTTTTTGTCGCTCTCGCCAGATTGTCGTGCTCCGCTATCGCGTCGCACGACAACATTCTGGCTCGCGCGACAAAGTATCACTTTGCGCTCTTAATACACAAATAGCTATTGTGTCGAATACTCTTATAAATACATAGTTCTTCAAAAAAATGCTAAATAATAAATTGACAATGCAAAAAAATAAATAGAGCCATCTTTTGTTTTCTTTTGACACTAACAAATGTCAATGTCATATACAGTAATTGCAAACTTTCAAAATATGGATAAACCAAAACATATTTTAAAAGCTGCAGAAAATGTTATAAACAATTTATTGCCACAAAAATCTTCAGGCCGATATTGGAAAAATAACTAACTATGGAAACACTTTGGAAACACTTTGCAGGAAAAACTAAAAATGGAAAAAATATGTAACTATGGAAACACTTTGCAGGCCGAGGCCGGCAAAAACCCTTTTCTGGCGGATTTTAAAATGTAGAAATCTAGTCATGCCGTATGAAGGCGCAAAAAGTATATTACATAACGAGCGCGGAAAGTGACGCTTAACACACGAGTGGAGAAATTGACGCACGAGGCCTTTAGGCCGAGTGCGGCAACCTACGAAATGTGTTAAGTCACTTTCCAGCGAGTTATGTACGCTATTTTTCCCACGACCAAACAATAATCTAACGAATGTTAATTATTTTGACATCTTTTTTAATGATGTAACAGTCAATATGAGAATAGGGCGATTTTCAATTTTTTTGACTACCTTTTGTTTTCCCCGGATAATTCGACTAGTAAATGCAAATTTTTCATTGGCTGGGACTAGAGGCTTCTGGCAGAGGCCTCTGCCAAGTCGCACGCTATTGGTCGAATCCTTAACGCACAGCTTAATCGTGCGAATATCTCTTAACAGTTATTAATATATCTAATATTATGTATAATATATACATACACGATTACATATATGTTTGAAAATTATTAAGGAATATCGAATTTAACATAATGCGTTTACCAAAGTGTAATTTGATTTTTACATATATGCGTAATTTTTTACGAAAATGATATATCATAGGCCATAAATTGTAAAAATGTATAGTAAATTTAATTTAAATAAAAATATTTTATACAAAAATGTTGTTTTTTGATAATTAATTTGACGAGTACGTGTTTTGCGAGTATCGACGCGCACTCTTGGTCGCGCACATATTTCCTTAAATGAAAATATAAGGGACCGACTTGAGTGGCGCAGCGGTACAAGTATTATACCAACTTGCGATCATAGCAATGGCATAGAGATTACTGATTTACAAAAGTATTACTGGAATAAGGCGAAACGTTACTGGAAAAGTTACAACAAACGAGCACAAAATTGAGAAATTTTTTATTTTCAAAATTAATTGTTTACAATAGATTTTTTGGTAATGGGTCGAAATTGAATATCAACGTAACTAAATCGTAACCGGAGATAACGTTTTAGAAAGGTTGACACACTCATTTGCAGTGAGTTAACAATTAGTTAAATGTTCCATCAGGCGATTATCCAAATCCTTTAAAAACTCCTCAAAAGATTGATAAATTCCTTCCTCCATTCGTGGCATCGGTCTATGACCTTGTTCCTCCAGAACACAGTTTCTTTGTTCAAGTTCGATAGCCAACCTAAAATAGGGTTTGAGTTGCGTGCACAAGTGCTAAACAGAAGGACTTACGTTATGCCATTTTTGATTAAGGTAGCTATTTCTTCATTCTTAATCATTTCGAAGAATTTTTGGGAAGCTAGTTCATTTCTGATAAGGAGTAACTCCTGCAACCACATATTTTCAAATCGAATACAGTTCATTAATTCCACTTTTAGTGGTAGTCTCTTAACAGGATCGTGTTTTATCCAGCGCATAGCAGAATAAAATATTTGACCTTCGCATTGTACTTTTAGGTTATCGGAAGTAAGGATTTTCTTCAAGTCGGGGAATGACAGTTGTAGAAAATTTAAACTTCCAACCAGTGAAACAAAAAATGTTTTAATTCGTGGGAGCATAATTTCTGCCACTTCCGGTAGATTTTGATGTTGTGCCTCAATGTACAAATTGTACGCTCTCCCTTCGTCATAGGCCTTTTCTTGTATCATAATTGACCACAACTGCTTTTGCAGAGTTTTTATTTCCAAATAGCTGCTACCTTTGTAGATGCTTACTATGTTCCGCCTGGTAATTAAAGTCTTATAGCATTTTTCATCATCGCTTCGCATCCAATTGTAGATAATGCGAAAAGCATCAGCAGAACAGTTTTCTCGTTTAATTTTAAATTTTGAAACGGTGGGATTGGGGAAGTTACGAAAATATTTGGAGTAGGTTCTTAATATTAGCATGTGAACCTTAAATTGGACACCTCCAATAACGATGGTCGCAGTGGTGTTCTCATCATTTTTGAATTGTCTGGCTAATACAGCATAAATATTCCGTTTAGGTGGCCATTTCTGTTTGGTTTTATCGAATAGGTCAACCCCTTCTCGGTATGGATCTTCAACTAAAATTTGGCTGGTTTCTGAATCACGGTATTTTACTGCTTTTAGCAGAGGCGGCATTTTTGGACTTAACATTGCTATTTTATAGGCTGCGAAACGTATTTCATCCACTTTCAAAGACGAACAATCCTGAAATTGAATTGAGTTAGTATCATACTTCAAGTTTATAATTTAACTTCAAGGAAGTTGCATCCAATCAAAGAGCATCATAAAACTTATGAAAACTAATTACTACAGATTTACTAGTTTGCCCCTCTTAATTTGTTTCTAGGTTCAGTAAACAGTGGTTGCCAAAACAACCATTCAATATGATAGCGAAGTAAATTTGTATATTTCAAATTGTACAAACAATCTCTTTCAAGATACAAAATTCAAATGACTAATGTCTAAACGAGTGTGTTCCTTTTATAGAGAATTTTAAACCTAGCCTACTATACAAGTATACAATTATATCGCTTAGATACTCTAGTTGTACACAACTGCAAGGCCTACTTCAGATGTGCCAGATGTAAACAACTGCATCGCCTACGCTAGAAGAACTGCATATTCGAAGTAATAAATAAATATAATGTAGATACATCATCTATAGAACCTCCAAACATCAACCTACCAAAGTCGCTCCCTTAAAGGAACATTGTTCCACTATCTTATGATAACACGATCATCCTATCATGGGTGTTAACGTAGAAACGACAGTTTATTGACTGGTACAGCTTTTGCACACCATAGTGCAAAAAATAGGTAACACAGATTAGAACACATGTTCTTCTCAATACAACGAAAAAAAAAATTATAATTTGCAGACAGACACCCATGTTAGGCAGGTTAGAGTAAATACCGTACGGTGGGGCCGACAGGTCTCTATAATCAGCCGTACGCATTAGTAATAATAGTATGGGTCTGTGGTGTCGTTAGAGACCCACGATAGGATGATCGTGTTATAAGATAGTGGAACAATGTTTCTTTAAGGAGCGACTTTGGTAGGTTGATGTTTGGATATCCTATAGATGATGTATCTACATTATATTTAATTAGTACTTCATAGAATCAGTTTGAAAACTACGCAACTATAGAGTCCTTAATCACAAGATGATATGGCCAGGGGCAGTATTGTTACCATATAAAAATTAATACTTTAAATCTTTCCAAAGTTACTTAAAATTTCAGTTAGTTTTGTAGTGGCTTGTGTTTTCTTAGACTAGTAGAGTACAATTTGAGTAGGCGATGCAGTTATATACAATTAGAGTAGATACCATTTTGGAATCTACGCATTCTCCAATGTTTAGAATATGCAGTTATTTACATCTAGCGTAGGCCATCTAGTTGCTTACATCTGGCACATCTAAAGTAGGCCTTGCAGTTGTGTACAACTAGAGTATCTAGGGCCTAGATACTCTAGTTGTCACCTAGATTCTAGGCGATATAATTGTATACTTGTATAGTAGGCTAGGTTTAAAATTCTTTATAAAAGGAACACACTCGTTTAGACATTAGTCATTTGTATTTTGTATCTTGGAAGAGATTGTTTGTACAATTTGAAACATACAAATATACTTCCCTATAATATTGAATGGGTGTATTTGCAACCACTGTTTACTGAACGAGAAACAAATTTAAAGGGGCAAGCTAGTAAATGTGTAGTAATTAATTTTCATAAGTTTTTCATGCTCTTTGATTTGATGCAACTTCCTTGAAGTTAAATTATAAAACTTGTTTAATTGATCCATTCTCAAATAGTAGTGTATTTATAGTAAAATAAACACTCAAAGTACTACTATATTTTTTTATTTAGGGCAGACTAGTTTCGACTATTTAAATAATCATTATCAATGCCTTGAAACGTTAAATACAAAAAATCTATATAACAGTAAAGAAATTCAATAATATTACATACCACAAATCTATTAATCTCTCACAAATAAAAATAATTATTTTTGACAGAAATTAAACAAAAGAAGTTAACTTGATTTAGGGAAATAAATTCTAATCCAAAACTGAGTTGAAGAAATCATAATATTAAAAATGTATTTGATCATTAACACAGGTTTCGTTATTGTACTTTATCGTTTTCAAAATTTCTAAATTTTCATATATATTCAATTTCAAACCTTAAAATTTTAAAATTAGTCAAAAAATCAAAATTATGTTTTGTATTAATAATATGATTTGCAAAAGCTGATTGTGTGTTATCTAATCCAATATCAATAAACTGATTAATCAATTTATTATGTTCATTTATTCTCACTGAAATTTTTCTACCTGATTGTCCAACATAAACTGTATTACAATTTTGACAAAATAATTTATAAAAACCAGATTTGTCGTTTCTTGAAATTTTATTTTTAGAGTTTAAAATAAAAGATGATAAATTATTATTGGTTTTCATAGAAATAATAATGTCAAATTTTTTGAAAAATTTTGATAGATTATTGGATATTTGACCAAAATAAGTTAGGGATCTAAAAGTAAAAGAAACTTCTGACTTAATTATATGAAACTGAAATTTGTATGTTAAATAATATTTTTTATACATTCTATTAATTAAATAAAATGAAAATTTATTATTGATGGCAATTTGTTTGATAATATTTAATTCTTTATCAAAAGCAACAGTATCTAAAGGTATATTAAATAATTGAAAAAATAAGGAATGAAAAGAGGACATTTTTTGTGAATATGGATGATTTGAATTAAAAGGGATAATACAATCTGTGGTAGTTGGTTTTCTAAATATTTCGAATGTAAACCCAAATTATTTTTAATTATCAAAATGTCTAAAAACGATAGTTGTCTATTTTGTTCAATCTCGATAGTAAATTTAATTTTAGGGTGAACTAAGTTAATAAAGTTTAAAAATTCACATAGTTCATCAATAGATCCATCAAAAAGTGATAACACATCATCAACATAACGGTACCAAAAGACAATTTTATCTTTAAATTTAACATTATTAAAAAAAAATCTTTCTAAAGAGAACTTAAAATTTCTGCCAATAAAGGTGATAAATTGGAACCCATAGCAAGGCCATGATTTTGTTCATAAAAGTTTTCATTACAAATAAAGAAATTTTGTTGCAGTGCTATTTTTAAAAGTAACATAATGTTGGTAAAATGTGGTTCTAAAATATTATTGTCAATTAATGATTGTTGAACTAATTCAATACATTCACTTGGAGGAATACTTGGAAATAAGTTAGTTACATCAAACGATACTAAAATTGATGTGCTTGGTATATGAATGTTTTTAATTTTATTAGTCAAGTCTACACAATTTTTAACCGAATAAATATTATTAAAATTTAAGCAATCTCTAAGTATTGAGTTTAACCATGAAGATAATTTTGAAGCTGGAGAATTTATAAAAGAAACAACAGGACGGATAGGAATATTAGGTTTATGTATTTTTGGAAGGCCATAAAGTCTTCGTATGTATGGATTCATAGGATATAACCGAAATTTATTAGTATTATATAATTTTAAAGTTTCAGAAGTTTGACTTAATATTGATTTTAATTTGATAAAATAATTTTTACACGGATTTTTTGAAAGTTTTTTAAAATCAGTCGAATCAAAAAAATTATGAACTTTGTCTAGATAATCTTGTTTGTTTTGAATAACAACACAATTGCCTTTATCTGCTTTCGATATAATTAATGCATTAGAAATGCAATTATTAGATAAAATGTTAATAGTTGAATACTGATTACGACTAATATTATAGTTATTATAATTTGGAGAAGAATTTAAAGAAGAATTTAACAAAAAATTTGAATTTTGAAATTTATTCATTAATTGACTTCTTATTAAATTTTTGTTTTCCAAATTACAAGACTGGATAATTGCTTCAGATTCGACCATTAATTTTTTTTTTTATAATTTTTGATTTTGTAATATTATTATTTTTAGTTTGGAGATTGAATTTTAAACCTTGTTTCAAAAGAGAAATTTCATCATTAGACAATGTATAATTAGAAAGATTTAAGACTCGATCATGAAAATTGTGTTTAGAATTCGCTGGAAATGAGATTCCACAGTACTTCTCTCGTTTATATACTAAAATTTAAATAAATCTGACAATTCTAACTATGAGGGGGGTATTAGGGGTTACAATTGTAAAATGTAGGTCTAGCCTAATTTCAATTAAATTAACTAAGTAATGATAAGTTAAATATGTTATAATTACTACTACCAAATTTGAAAGAAATCCGAGCATTTTGACTGTAAAAGGTACGTTAAGGGTTGAAGTTGTAAAATAAGGGTCGCATATTATTTTTAATTAGATTATTCGTAAATCTGTTTTAAATGTATAGTAGAAATCTAATATGAAGAAAATCCGATCCATATAACTCAAACTATATATTTGGGGGGTGGGGGGGGTGTGTGGTTAGGGTCGTAAATTATTTTTAGTCACTCAATATGTGAATATATATAAAATTACTGACGGAAAATGGTCAGTTATGCTGACATATAAGAATAAAAACACCGCCAATTTTTGAACAATTAATTTAAAGACCCAACAGGCCACTAGGGTTCATTTTTAGGGGATGAAACTTCTACCAACATTTTCGTCAATGTATTCCTAATATGTATGCCAAATTTGGTTCAAATAAAATATTCCTCCTGGCAGGTATTCACGTTACAACTTATGCATTTTTACAACTTTTTGACCCTTCAACCCTTAATAAAAAGTCAACATTTAGAAAAACTACAGATTTTTTGAAAGCATTTACCACTTGGGGTATACACAAAACATATGTTCAATATTTGGTCAAAATCGGTCTGCAACTTTAGAAGATTAAGTGGATGCACCGATTTTGCTGTTTTTGGCATGTTTTTGGCCAATAATGCGCAGGTCCATAAGAATTTCCTAACTTTTTTTTCTTTGACCTAATCAATGGGCAGGTAGAAAAAAAGGACGCAAATTTTGCTTTAATCGATTCAGTAGATTCCGAAATATAGCGGTTTAAAGAAACGAACAGACCGACAGACCGACAGACCGACAGACCGACAGACCGACAGACAGACCGACAGACGGAAATTAGTGAATATGATTTTCGTAATCTACGCATTCTATAAAGTAGAAAAAAGTGAAATTTGGAGAATTTTTTTTTTTTCATGAATACAATACTTCCTCTACGAGAGAAGTAAAAATTAATAGGTTTGTTTATAATTCTATTTTTATGAAACTTCAATATATTTAATTTTTCACTCAGTCTAGTAAATGAACTCTTACCCAAATGTTCAGTCACATCTCTACAATATCTGTCAAAAGTATCAAATTCTATAAAATTGAAAAAAGAATTAATTTTAAAATATAGAAATTTTAAAACAACGTTAATAAAATTTAAAGTTGTATAATGGTGTTTCAATTCATTTTTCAGCCAAATTTTCTTGCTTTGTTCGATCGTACTTAAAGCCGAATGGGAAGTACAATTAGTCTTCAGTTGAACAAATTTTGGAGTAACGTTGTATTTCAAACATGAGTTGACAAACCAAATTTTCAATTGAGTTAAATTTCTTTTGATCATATAGTTTTTGTAGTTTCGAACCATAAAAGCTTCACTAGCATTATTAAACTTGTTTAATTGGTCCATTCTCAAATAGTAGTGTATTTATAGTAAAATAAACACTCAAAGTACTACTATATTTTTTATTTAGGGCAGACTAGTTTTGACTATTATTGAATTTCTTTACTGTTATATAGATTTTTTGTATTTAACGTTTCAAGGCATTGATAATGATTATTTATATAGTCGAAATTAGTATGCTTTAAATAAAAAATATAGTAGTACTTTTTTTTATGCTTTCAAAAAATCTGGAGATTTTTACAGGGTTGAAATTTGATTAAGGGTTAAAGGATCAAAAAGTTGTAAAAATGTATAAGTTGTAACGTGAATATCTGCCAGGAGGAATATTTGATTTGAACCAAATTTAGAACACATATTAGGAATACATTGAAGAAAATATTAGTAAAAGTTTCATCCCTTAAAAATAATCCCTTGTAGCCAGTTTGCCTTTTAATTTAATTATTCAAAAATTGACCGTGTTTTTGCTCTTATATGTCAGCATAATCCATCATTTTCCATTAGCTATTTTATATATATTTACATATTGAGTGATTACAAATAATTTAAAACCCTTACCACACACCCCCACCTCTCGAAAAATAACGTTTGACTCATATAGATCGATTATTTTCATAATATTTAATTTCCACTATAGATTTAAAACAGATTTACAAATAATCTAGATAAAAATAATATGCAACCCTTATTTTACAACTTCAACCCTTAATATACCCTTTACAGTAAAAATGCTCGGATTTCTTTCAAAGCAATTTTAAATAACCTGATACATTTTTTTCCACAAAAGATGCCTCAAAATTCTAAAAATTTAAAACAGAAATTTTAACATACCAACGAGAGAAGTACTGTGGAATCTCATTTCCAGCAAATTTCATCTCAAAATAATATTTGAAGATATGTTCTTAAAGTATAAAAAATTGACAAAATTCTTTATTTTATTAGCGAATAATACATTTTTTTTCAAATAATTAACAGTAAAGCTACATTCACAACTTCGAAATTAGTGGCAAAGTTGACAAATTATTAGTAACCCAAATAGAATGGAATGTATATTTTCTAGATAGGCATTTACAATTGTCCTTTGGTCGAATACTAATTTGTTAATGTTTCCACTAATTTCGAGGTTGTGAATGTAGCTTTAGTTTGATAGATCAAAATTAGATGTATCAAACGTTATTACAGGTCAAAACATTATACAAAGTTAATAACAAAATGTTATTTTTTTAAATAATATGTAATACATAAACTAAGCTTTAAATAGACATGTAGAAGGTATACACCAACATGTCTCTCCAACTTACCAAAGACATTTAAATGAGACCACATCATATTTATTTAATTCATTGAAGAAGCGCGATTTCCAAGCCGTCTTGATTTCAAACCGCACGTTCCTACATTGGATGATTCGATTTTGTTTATCCTAGCAACGAATAATTAAATTATTCTGTCAGGTTTATTTCGTGGGGCGTTGGCAGTTTTCGAACTTGCATCGTTGAAATGGCTGGAAAGCCAATGCTTAAGGTGAAAAAACTCACACGCAAAAAGATACCGAAGAAAGCTGCAAAACCGAATCGCAAGCTGAAACGTCACATCTCCCGAAAGAAGCGGGCTGCACGTGAAGGTACAAAAAGAGCATTTTTGAATTCTTTCTTTCTGTTCTTAAGAGAGTTCAGAAAGACTTGCGGGTTGACGAAAAACACTGAAATTGCAAAACATGCCGGCGCCGTCTGGCGTTCGATGAGTGCAATTGAGAAAGCGCCATATATAAATAAATCCAAGCAGTTGATGAAAAATATTAAAGAGGCTCGTGAAATTGAAATGAAGGGCAGGAAGAAAAAACCTTTGAATGCTTTCTTTCTCTTCTTACAAGAGTACAAAAAGAATTGCAAGAATTGCAAAATCACTGAAATTGCAAAATCTGCCGGCGCCGCCTGGCGGTCGATGAGTGAAACTAAGAAAGCGCTGTATATAAATAAAGCCAAACATTTTCGAAGCATTGAAAAGAAAGCGGGCAAACCAGCGAAGGTTAACAAGGATCCTGATAAAAAAGTGGATGATAAGGTTGAGGTAACATTTTTATATATTAATTAAATATATGTAATAATAATTGCCTGAAAACTCGGTAAATTCTGTGAAATGGCGCAACTAGAAACAAAACAGCGGTCAATTCAAATTGTTAATCGATTTCTCAAGCGATTAACATGTGCACTAACCAAATCATTATATCACTGCAACCTGGCTTAATTCCAATTTTGACAGCTCTGAGTTTGATGTTGTTAACTACCACAAAATCAGGAAAGTCAAATTGTTGTTTCATTATGGAACAATGGTTACTTGTAAAGTACAATCGCGTGTTTGGAGCACACGCGCATATGCTTATTAGAAGGTCTTCCAAACAAGAACATCTTTCCCAGGCTTTTAAACAATTTGTACATTTTCTCCGCCACTCCATGTTTGTTAGTAATAATCACTGACCTAAAGTTATTTTTGGGAAAGTAGTGAAAAAAGGGATGATTTTCGACTTGAACTACACAATCTATTCGACTTGAACTACACTTGTCTATTCTACACGACATGTTAAAAAGAAAGGAAATCTCTAGCATGCAAAAACAATAGCTAACAATTTCTTTTCAATTTGGGCCCATTTCTATTCGCTTTTTTTAACGTACCATCCTTGATATGAAAAAAATAATATGATTGTATGTTAGGTGCAATTTTTGCTACTAGTTGGCAAACTATTTAAGCATACTCAAGTACTTATTAGGCTACTATTGAGTATTTAAATCCTCTTGCTCTGTATTGCTTAATAATAAATGTAATAATAATGATAAAGTAATAATCAACACTAATATCACAATAAGGTATTTTTAAAATCAAAAAAGTATTTTGAAAATTGATATTAACATTACTTTTGGATTAATTATTTTGGTATTTATTTAGGAGGTTGATAAAACAGGAACTTGGAAGGAATCCAAGAACAAGAATATGTCAAAAAAAAGCGTAAAATAATATATAATTTTCATTTTTTTAATTTCTATTTGGCTATTATATATTTATTTCTAGAAAAATGAAGAAACTCCATCCAAGAAAGATGAATAAACTAAACAATGAAGAAAGTGGAAGGAACGTCAAAAAAATAATTTGACATATTTAGATATTATATATTTTCAAAATTATATTGTAATGTGATTAATGTGCAAATATAAAAGAAAAAACAATGAACTGCGCATCATAAGACGGGTTATTTAAAAATGCTTTTTAAATTTTAACTAGGACCCAAATTTTAAACAAATTTAAGCGATAAAGTTGAAACGTGTGTATGAAAAGATTAAAAAGTGAAAAATTTGTTGTAGGTACTCTAATTTAATGAAACTATTTGAAGCTAGATTTAAAATTACCAATATAAATTAATGTTTGAAGTAAATCCTAGCACTATCAGTGTAAGGGGTGTGTTAAGGGTTAAAAACATGAATTGAGGATTCTAGCCTATTTTTGAATAAACTAGTTAAAATTATATTTCAATTTATTATTAGAAAACAAATTTGCAAAAATTCTGACAAATCAAACTGTAAGGGGTGCATTAAGGGTTACAATTGTAATATGTAGGTCCTACCCTAATTTCAATTAAATTAACTAAATAATGATAAGTCAAATAAGTTAAAATTACTACTGGAATCTAAATTTGGAAGAAATCCGAGCATTTTGACTGTAAAGGGTATATTAAAGGTTGAAGTTCTAAAATAAGGGTCGCAGATTATTTTTAATTAAATTATTCGTAAATTTGCTTTAAATCTATAGTAGAAATATAATATGAAGAAAATCCGATCCATATGAATCAAACTGTATATTTGGGGGGCGGGGGTGTGTAGTTAGGATCGTAAATTATTTTTAATCAGTCATTATGTAAATATATATAAAATTACTGATGGAAAATGGTGGGTTATGCTGACATATACCGATCAAAACACTGTCAATTTTTGAACAAATAATTTAAAAACTAACAGGCCACAAGGGCTTATTTTTAGGGGATGAAACTTTTACCAGCATTTTCTTCAATGTATTCCTAATATGTATGCCAAATTTGGTTTAAATAAAATGTTCCTCCTGGCAGGTATTCACGTTACGAATTATGCATTTTGAGAACTTTTTGACCCTTCAACCCTTAATAAACAGTCAACCCTTAAAAAAATTTCAGATTTTTTGAAAGCATTCACCACTTGGGGTATACACAAAACATATGTTCAATGTTTGATCAAAATCGGTCTGCAACTTTAGAAGATTAAGTGGATGCACCGATTTTGCTTTTTTTTTGGCATGTTTTTGGCCAATAATGCGCAGGTCCTTGAGAATTTCTTTTTTTGCTTTGACTTAATCAATGGGCAGGTAGAAAAAAAGGACGCAAATTTTGCTTTAATCGGGTCAGTAAATTCCGAAATATAGCATTTTAAAGAAACGAACAGACCGACAGACAGACCGACAGACAGGAAATTAGTGAATATGATTTTCGTAATCTACGCATTCTATAATGTAGAAAAAAATGAAGCTTGGAGAATTTTTTTTTTTCATGAATACAATACTTCCTCTACGAGAGAAGTAATACGTCATTAATATTGATGACAACGTGTCGCACACGACGTGTTCAAAAACAATTTACTTTCAATACATCGCACAAATCAAATTCAAAGTCATTTCACAATTTACAGCATCAAATTTTTGCAAACACTTATTTGACGTTATTTACGTGGAATTACTCCAGTCACTAAGTTCGTTCCGTAATCTTCGATTTAATGCACTAGTGCACATTGAATCTAATTCTATCTTATTCTAACTGTGTTGGCAAATCTATAAAATTGCTTTAGAATGCAGAGATGATGCTTACTCTTTATTTATTAATATGAAACTAACAACTTTTTTAAAGTAATACGCTAATAATTATTAATTAATTCAGGCAATGCGATTATAAATAAAAGATTCTGATTGGCTGGTTCCAGGGGGTTCTGCCAGAGACTTCTGCCATAGCCAATCAGGTAATTTCAACGTAACTAAGCAACTTCAATAGGTTTTTATAATACTATCAAATTTTTTTATTAAACAATAACAACGAAAAACAATACAAAACAATTAACAATAAATTGTTCAAACCAACATACTCTTCAATTCAACAAAAAACTACTAATTATGGCAAAGGTAAGGTCCCTAAAATTGAAGTTGCGTTTCCTCTTTGGATAGCAACACTTATACGCTGTAACAAGTGAAAACCTGACTGAGCGTCTCCAGTAGCTTCACACAATCTTGGACCAAGTTGACTCAAGAATCGATGCCCTTGCATACCAATAAGACCCAATGTAATTGGGAATTTATTTTTTTTTATAATAACAAATAACCTACACTCTAACTTATATTGATAACACAGGACAGAGTTATATTGAATTTGCACTATTGCATTAAATCGCAACGCGATCAACTACATCTCAAGATAGTAATAAAACTTTCCACCGAGGTTTGTATAGTATTTTATTTTCCCACGACCACATACGAAAATCATAGTTTTCGTACAAGAAACATACGACGAAAGCATGCAATATCATTCGGCCGTGCGAATGTATAGGTCAATTTTTACGTAAATGTGTAAAATTTTTTGAAATTGGTATGATGTATACATTTTTTGTTTTTACATGTATGTTTTATGTTGTGTAAACTGTAAATTTTTAAAGGGTGTAAATTACATGCCGTTTAGAAAATACATAAGGGTATTTTTTGACAATTAGTTTGTTTTGACGCTGAAAAAATGGCTCTTAATGAATACGTTAATGCTGTATTACTTGAGCAATTGCAGAATGCGGAACAACAGTAAAATATAGCACTAATTCTAATATTTGATCAATGCAATTTAAAATAATAATTCAAGATATCAAATTAATATAAACCGACAAGTACTAAGAGATGCTAGGGATCCATTTCAAGTACTTTCATTTCATTTACTTTGTTAGAAAACTCTTGCCACAGTTTGCGTAACAATGCAACTTCCGAAGGTTTTGTTCTAACCGTTAAAACAATTCTATTTGCTTTCACGAAGCTCAGCAACTCCTCAAATTGCTTACGGGTAGTTTTCTTATTTTTTGCCATAGTTTTAGCCGGATTAGCACAAATATGATATAATGACTAATCAGTTTGACAAATTTGAATTTTTAGTGAGTCAGATTTATTATTTTCCGTTACATAGCAACTGCTTAAAAATAGGTGTTTTGATGTATTTGAAAATACGTAAACGTGTTAACATACTAGAATTTACATACACGATTACATATATGTTTGAAAATTATTAAGGAATATCGAATTTAACATAATGCGTTTACCAAAGTGTAATTTGATTTTTACATATATGCGTAATTTTTTACGAAAATGATATATCATAGGCCTGATTATATCGCACGATTAAGCTGTGCGTTAAGGATTCGACCAATAGCGTGCGACTTGGCAGAGGCCTCTGCCAGAAGCCTCTAGTCCCAGCCAATGAAAAATTTGCATTTACTAGTCGTATTATCCGGGGAAAACAAAAGGTAGTCAAAAAAATTGAAAATCGCCCTATTCTCATATTGACTGTTACATCATTAAAAAAGATGTCAAAATAATTAACATTCGTTAGATTATTGTTTGGTCGTGGGAAAAATAGCGTACATAACTCGCTGGAAAGTGACTTAACACATTTCGTAGGTTGCCGCACTCGGCCTAAAGGCCTCGTGCGTCAATTTCTCCACTCGTGTGTTAAGCGTCACTTTCCGCGCTCGTTGTGTAATATACTTTTTGCGCCTTCATACGGCATGACTAGATTTCTACATCTTAAAATCCGCCAGAAAAGGGTTTTTGCCGGCCTCGGCCTGCAAAGTGTTTCCATAGTTACATATTTTTTCCATTTTTAGTTTTTCCTGCAAAGTGTTTCCAAAGTGTTTCCATAGTTAGTTATTTTTCCAATATCGGCCTGAAGATTTTTGTGGCAATAAATTGTTTATAACATTTTCTGCAGCTTTTAAAATATGTTTTGGTTTATCCATATTTTGAAAGTTTGCAATTACTGTATATGACATTGACATTTGTTAGTGTCAAAAGAAAACAAAAGATGGCTCTATTTATTTTTTTGCATTGTCAATTTATTATTTAGCATTATTTTGAAGAACTATGTATTTATAAGAGTATTCGACACAAAAAATATTGTACGCAACATGTCCGGAAAGATTCCTTGCAGGACACGCCGACTTTCAGGCCTCCGCCTGCGGCGTCGGCCTGAAACTCGTCTGCTTGTCCTGCAAGACACTACTTTCCGGACTTGTTACGTAAATAACTATTACCGGCTCGATTCTTGTTATGGCAGTTGACATTTTTAATTTACATTTTTAAATCATAAAAAAAGATGTCAAAATAATTATTCGTGTGAAGTTATCCATAAAATCCATTCATAAAACCGGACATTTTCTCTTACTCCGTCATTCCATATTATCGTTAGCTATCTATTGATATATAAATCTTTGCTAATAAGTAATGTTAAAGCATTAAAATTAATTATTAATTTATGGACGAACTCGGACATTTGCTCTAGCTGCTTAATTAACAATTTTTTTACCATTTTATTTACGGCATTACAATCTAAATTTCATAAGCTTAAATCATCCTAGTCAGTTGCATCATGATGTAAGATTTAATAATTTTAATGTTTTAACAAATATTTATATTTGTATCACTCTTACATGCTTGACAGATTGATATAAAAGAAGAACTCGAAAACCGCATGAAATTGGAAGACACTTTTTCCACCATTAAAATTGAACTGGATGAAAAGACCTTTATAAAAGAGTGGGATAACGATTTTTTGAAAAAACCTATTATATCGATAAAAAGCGAGACAAAAACTGAGAATGATGAATCGATCAGTATACTATAGTTAATAAAAACCGAAGACCACAATAATTTTTTAACGACTACTTCGGTATACCAATTTAGAATCTGTTGGAACTGTAGATCCCATTTAAATTAGGAACAAGCAAAGTTTGGAAAAGATGTTGAATATTATATTTTTTTTAGGCATCAGAAGTAAAATCAGTTTACGTGTGCAATCTTTGCTTAAATGAATTATTGAGTTGCCACACGGCTTGTGACAAAATTCGGGGAAAATATATCACATCGCAAGCGGTTCTGAAAATACAGACTGGAATCATAACCATCCAAAAAAAATTAAAAAACCCTCAAAGTCTATAAGACTCTAAATGTCAAAAACGTCTTAAAAATGGACCATTTTGTAAAAATTGTAAAAATGTATAGTAAATTTAATTTAAATAAAAATATTTTATACAAAAATGTTGTTTTTTGATAATTAATTTGACGAGTACGTGTTTTGCGAGTATCGACGCGCACTCTTGGTCGCGCACATATTTCCTTAAATGAAAATATAAGGGACCGACATGAGTGGCGCAGCGGTACAAGTATTATACCAACTTGCGATCATAGCAATGGCATAGAGATTACTGATTTACAAAAGTATTACTGGAATAAGGCGAAACGTTACTGGAAAAGTTACAACAAACGAGCACAAAATTGAGAAATTTTTTATTTTCAAAATTAATTGTTTACAATAGATTTTTTGGTAATGAGTCGAAATTGAATATCAACGTAACTAAATCGTAACCGGAGATAACGTTTTAGAAAGGTTGACACACTCATTTGCAGTGAGTTAACAATTAGTTAAATGTTCCATCAGGCGATTATCCAAATCCTTTAAAAACTCCTCAAAAGATTGATAAATTCCTTCCTCCATTCGTGGCATCGGTCTATGACCTTGTTCCTCCAGAACACAGTTTCTTTGTTCAAGTTCGATAGCCAACCTAAAATAGGATTTGAGTTGCGTGCACAAGTGCTAAACAGAAGGACTTACGTTATGCCATTTTTGATTAATGTAGCTATTTCTTCATTCTTAATCATTTCGAAGAATTTTTGGGAAGCTAGTTCATTTCTGATAAGGAGTAACTCCTGCAACCACATATTTTCAAATCGAATACAGTTCATTAATTCCACTTTTAGTGGTAGTCTCTTAACAGGATCGTGTTTTATCCAGCGCATAGCAGAATAAAATATTTGACCTTCGCATTGTACTTTTAGGTTATCGGAAGTAAGGATTTTCTTCAATTCGGGGAATGACAGTTGTAGAAAATTTAAACTTCCAACCAGTGAAACAAAAAATGTTTTAATTCGTGGGAGCATAATTTCTGCCACTTCCGGTAGATTTTGATGTTGTGCCTCAATGTACAAATTGTACGCTCTCCCTTCATCATAGGCCTTTTCTTGTATCATAATTGACCACAACTGCTTTTGCAGAGTTTTTATTTCCAAATAGCTGCTACCTTTGTAGATGCTTACTATGTTCCGCCTGGTAATTAAAGTCTTATAGCATTTTTCATCATCGCTTCGCATCCAATTGTAGATAATGCAAAAAGCATCAGCAGAACAGTTTTCTCGTTTAATTTTAAATTTTGAAACGGTGGAATTGGGGAAGTTACGAAAATATTTGGAGTAGGTTCTTAATATTAGCATGTGAACCTTAAATTGGACACCTCCAATAACGATGGTCGCAGTGGTGTTCTCATCATTTTTGAATTGTCTGGCTAATACAGCATAAATATTCCGTTTAGGTGGCCATTTCTGTTTGGTTTTATCGAATAGGTCAACCCCTTCTCGGTATGGATCTTCAACTAAAATTTGGCTGGTTTCTGAATCACGGTATATTACTGCTTTTAGCAGAGGCGGCATTTTTGGACTTAACATTGCTATTTTATAGGCTGCGAAACGTATTTCATCCACTTTCAAAGACGAACAATCCTGAAATTGAATTGAGTTAGTATCATACTTCAAGTTTATAATTTAACTTCAAGGAAGTTGCATCCAATCAAAGAGCATCATAAAACTTATGAAAACTAATTACTACAGATTTACTAGTTTGCCCCTCTTAATTTGTTTCTAGGTTCAGTAAACAGTGGTTGCCAAAACAACCATTCAATATGATAGCGAAGTAAATTTGTATATTTCAAATTGTACAAACAATCTCTTTCAAGATACAAAATTCAAATGACTAATGTCTAAACGAGTGTGTTCCTTTTATAGAGAATTTTAAACCTAGCCTACTATACAAGTATACAATTATATCGCCTAGATACTCTAGTTGTACACAACTGCAAGGCCTACTTTAGATGTGCCAGCTGTAAACAACTGCATCTAATTTTAATTCAATTTTTTTTTAATTAAAATGAGTAATTAGAACCATATTACTGGCAATTAGCCATATATTTTTTGTTTTATTCTGCTGGGTCAACTTCGCTATCTATTTATTTATAAAATTCAATGCAAATACAATAGTATTCAATGCAAATACAATATATAAATATATATATTATAATACAATATATTTAAAAAATATTTTATATAGATATTATAAGAATACGAAATACAATACAAATAATATTCTTTTTGTAATTGCTTGCGACTTGTGGAAAGTCGAAACGCCCATTGTTTTTAAATGTCGCCTTCTTTTCTCATTGGGATGAACCCAATGCTGGTAGAAAATTTTGATGATCAAAATTTATGACCAATTTTCTCATGCAATATAAATTAAAAATATTAATTAACACTAAACGCAATAGAAGTACGCTTTGTAATTTTCACGGTATGTTTTTAATAAATGTAGCATCTTGATAAATCTATTTACATTTATTAAACATTGTTCATTGATTTTTCTAAATATTTTCTTTATTAAGTATTACATTTGATTTAAAATTATTCAGGGTCGCCACAACATCATGATCAACCCGATAGTGCAAAAAAGTAGTGGTTTTAAAATGTAGTTCTAAAACATATTCGAATTTCTGGAAAACGGACGAATTTTCGGTTTATTCATCTAGATTACCAATGAAAACTAAACTCTAATTATATTCTTAATATGCTTGAAAGAGATGTAATTATTCTGTAAGGATATTCTTAATTTAAAAATCTAATTATTTTGAAATATGTCAAAAACTTGCTTTTAATGATTTTCTCTAATATTTCTGTTAATATTATATATTTTTCAATGAAAAAATATATATAAATAAGGATAGAATCCCCAATCAGTTACTAATGACAAAAATTGAAAAATTATTTTAGTTTTTTTGTAATTAATTATTAAATGCACTATAGAGTGGCGCCATCCTTATTTTCAAGTATATGGCAGCACGCTTTTAATACATATATCTAAAGAGAGAGAGAGAGAAAGAACGAGAGTAATCAGTTGTCTTTGTCACCACTTCTACTAGATTAGTTAGTCAGTAGAACTTGAAGCAGATCATAGAGGTCGCCCATACAGTGCTCCAAAAGTTTGAGTAAACTTTTATATAAGGCAGAAATTCATAAGAGTATACATTATCAAAGAACTCATATACACCAAGAACCACATTCAGGGCAATTCGAGCGTGCTGGGTTTTCCTAGTGCATCCTAGTGCACGACAGATTCATTAGATGGCGCTAGAATAGTCGATCAGCAACATAGTTTGAGAATCTACCACTATTTTGTATTTTAGTAGAGAGACGAATATAATGCGCGGTAAATTTACGATATTAATTCTTGTTAAATACTGCAATTTCTCACATACAACTTTCGAATTTGTTTTAATTAGGAAAGACAAGCACAGTCTTTTTAAACAAAACAAATCTGAAAACTGTTTTTGTGAAAAAGCTTTTTAATAACAAAAACAAATATAAATTAGATATAAATATGTTTATTTAAATAAATAATAATAAGTATAAATAAAATATTAAAAATAAATGTGATAAGGACCTATTATTTTTAACAGTAAGTTTGAAAATAACAGGACACTTATAAATCATATTTTTATGTTTTATTATGTCGTAGTATTATTTAGTATCGCCTAAATGTGTCATCCTGTGGACCTTTTAAAACAAAAAGCTGAAATTTTTAGAAATGAAAGCTTATCTTATGTCCCAAATATAATACATCTCAATTAGTCAAGCAATCGTCCTGTGCAAAAAGGCACTAATTAAAAATTTCGATTTTTTTGTATGAGTTAACAGGTCAATGGCCATGCTATTTTTTTGATCAACTTTTATAATTGCATCTGTGACCATTTAGCCACAAAAAAATTAAGCATTTTTCAAAAAGTATTGCAGGCCTATCTTCATCACAACTTGAAAGGCCAATATCTACGTTCGAACACACGTAAAATTCATCAAATTTTCTTGTTTTTTGTCGTTTCTCAACGAATATTATAACTCAAAAATGTTTTTTGGTTAACTGGTTGCCCTATTATTTGTGATTCATACAGTACCTTTATTATATTTTTGTCAATCCTAATAAACAAGAAATAAAAATAAATGTAAGTTGGTGTAAAAATACCAAAATCTAGCTCCCGCTGCTTGACTGCCAGATCTTCGATCCTCGTCTCCGTCCCCGCCGTACGTCTCACCAATATAACAGTGGATCGATATTGAAATATTCTCGTAGTAACTGGATTTGAGAAAATATACATTTCTTTACATCAAAAACGCCTTTTTGCAATAATACTGAAGCATGACATAATTCGTGTTAGTCGGGATTTCGGGAATCTAGACTCTGAGAAGACGCTGTTTTAACGTCGAACCGTGCACTCAAAAGATATATGATATAAATAATATGCATATTATGTGGAATGATCTTTCGGATCTGAATATGAAGGGGGCTCGTTTGTCTAAGATTGCAAAAAGGCGCAAAAAAATATTTTTTATGTTTTTTTAATATTGAAAATTGAGATTTTTTTTGTTTACACCGCTATAACATAAGTAATTATTATCTCCATAAAATTATTTTTAAATCAGTAGAAAGCTACATTCATCCACATTCATACGATGTAAAATGTATGTTAAAAATCTTAATAATAATTGCTATAGAAATTGTTTAAACAAACCGTGCACAAAAACTCCATTATAAAGTTCAGAGTTAATATAAGAAATTTGAAAAAACTATTACAGATATACGTATACTTATATGGTATAAAATGTGTAATAAAGAATGAAGAAGTGTTTAGTTATAAAGTTACATAAATTGATTCATTTGTATAAAAGATATGATTTTTTTTAATAACACGCTTTGTTGTTTCCCGCTGGACGCTGACGGTCTCAATGACGATGCAGTCAAATAATTATTTGGAAAAAAGCTACTGCAATAAATCCAAAAATTCCAAATCCAACTAATTTCGGATGGGACTTAAAAGACAATGTTTTTTTACCAAAGATAAAACTATAAATGTTCGTCCAAATATATCTTCCGAAAATATGCAAATGCCAATTTAAAAAATGTTCTAGATATTGCAAATGTAACAAAGCTGTTGCAATGTATAATAGGATGCTATTGTGATTGTCAATGTCAATAATAATATTAATTCGTAAATAAATCATTTTTAAGTTTATGTATGTATTAAATTTAAAATTATTACATAAGGAGATAAAATTTAGATATTTTTAAAATTAGTAATGTAATGTATTGTGCATTTTTGTAACGTCTAATGCACGCGAGACCGCGCGAGCGCGTTATTAAAAAAAAATCATATCTTTTATACAAATGAATCAATTTATGTAACTTTTTTACTAAAAAGTTTTTCATTCTTTATTACACGTTTTATACCATATAAGTATACATCTGTCTGTAATAGTTTTTCAAATTTCTCAACTCTGAAGTTTATAATGCAGTTTTTGTGCACGGTTTGTTTAAACAATTTCTATAGCAATTATTATTAAGATTTTTAACATACATTTTACATCGTATGAATGTGGATGAATGTAGCTTTCTACTGATTTAAAAATAATTTTATGGAGATAATTACTTATGTTATAGCGGTGTAAACAAAAAATTTCTCAATTTTCAATATTAAAAAAAAAAAAAAAAAATAGTATATACCCAGGAACTAAAGTGAGTCTTTTAATCTCGTGGGTGGTTTATTTCTACTTCGTCGCGGGCAATAATCACCTCAGGGCCTTGAGATGATCGATTAAATTTGAGTACGTTAATTTTATGAATCTAGTATCTGATAGATGACAGCACCAATATGTGTTCCTGGCAAATATTTTATTTTACCCATTTTCCAGTTTTGTCGAGACGGAGTCCGTGAGACTGAGACAGACAACATACATATTGCTATTTCATATTACACAATTAATTCATATTTCCTAGTCAGAATTCTAAAGCCACAATTCACCTGCTGATCGAATATGCATTACAAAACCAAATATTGAAGAAATATGCATTTTAATTATAAATAAAATAAAATTAAAATGATATAAAATTATAACTAAATAAGTCTTTTAATCATAAATAAAGAAATATAAGTCTTCAATTGGAAAAAGTGAAAAAAAAAATATTTTACATTACTTCTCTCGTAGAGGAAATATTCATGAAAAAAAATTCCAAATTTCGCATTTTTCGACCTTATAAAATGCGTAGATTACGAAAATCATAGTCACTAATTTCCGTCTGTCGGTCTGTCGGTCGGTCTGTTCGTTTCTTTAAACCACTATATTTCGGAATCTACTGACCCAATTTAAACATAATTTGCGTCCTTTTTTTCTACCCGCCAATAGATGATATAGAAGTAAAAACGTTAAAAAAATTCTCAAAGACCTGCGCGTTATAGGCCAAAAACTTGCTAAAAATGGCAAAATCGGTGGATCCCCTTAATGTTCTAAAGTTGCGAGCCGATTTTGACCAAATATTGAACATATGTATCGTGTATAGCCCAAGTGGTAAATGCTTTCAAAAAATCTGGAGATTTTTACAGGGTTGAATTTTTATTAAGGGTTGAAGGATCAAAAAGTTGTAAAAATGTATAAGTTGTAACGTGAATATCTGCCAGGAGGAATATTTGATTTGAACCAAATTTGGAACACATAT
Source organism: Cryptophagus acutangulus (assembly GCA_963556235.1). Classification (NCBI taxonomy): domain Eukaryota; kingdom Metazoa; phylum Arthropoda; class Insecta; order Coleoptera; family Cryptophagidae; genus Cryptophagus; species Cryptophagus acutangulus. The sequence goes on from OY744558.1 coordinate 12,016,358, forward strand.
TAGGAATACATTGAAGAAAATATTAGTGAAAGTTTCATCCTTTAAAAATAAGCCCTTGTAGCCAGTTTGCCCTTTATTTTAATTTTTCAAAAATTGACCGTGTTTTGGCGCTTATATGTCAGCATAATCCAACATTTTTCATCAGCTATTTCATATATATTTACATAATGAGTGATTACAAATAATTTAAGACCCTTGCCACACACCCCCACCCCTCGTAATATTTCGTTTAACTCATATAGATGGATTATTTTCATAATATTTAATTTCCACTATAGATTTAAAACAGATTTAAAAATAATCTTATTAAAAATAATATGCAACCCTTATTTTACAACTTTAACCCTTAATATATCCTTTACAGTAAAAATGCTCGGATTTCTTTCAAAGCATTTTTAAATAACCCGATACATTTTTTTCCACAAAAGATGCCTCAAAATTCTAAAAATTTAAAACAGAAATTTTAACATAGCAACGAGGGAAGTACTGTGGAATCTCATTTCCAACGAATTTTATTTTGTTTACACTGAATTTAGAAGCTTATTTTTTCTTGAACCAATAGAAAGGCTATATTTCACCTAGAATCAGGTCTTATAAAACTATTTGGAAAATTGTTGTTAACAAATTCCACAGAAATTATTTAAACTTGGTTCAGACCCTGACCAATCAAACAATAAATATAAGGGTTTAGGACAATCTTTATTCAATCATGGACCTTCGTTCATTGAGCGTTGTTGTATTCGACAATCAATATTTCAACATTTTGATCTAAATTATGTTTTGTTTGTGGTTGTGGCTATTGAATTAATTTATTATTCAATAAATTAATTGTGTGTTAATTAATTAAAAACATATACTTAAACAAACAAATCTATTGATTGGGACCATTCATCTGCAAAAATATGGTTAATCATCATTGCATAACTGTCAAAAATCTATAAAAAGTTCAGTAATTATTCCATAATTCGAGAAATATGATTAGCATTTTTGAGATATCTTTTGTCTCTTTCTTTCACATTGCTAGACGCACCGTCTGCAATAAGCGAGAAATATGACGATGCGCTTTTCGCTAGTTTATCTGGCCCGTAATATTAGGTTACGTACGCCAATTGACAATTGTTCGATCTATTGTTGACCAAGTGTATTGTTATTGTATTGTTATTCGTGATTATTTTTTTCGTGTTTATTTTCATTATTTGATATGGGAAATAAAAAAACATTCGGTTTTACCCATAAAACTAAGGGCAATTATCGGTCTAGAGTACAAAAACTGCGACAAGTAAAACTTCGGTATCTAAATTTTTATTAATTATTTAAATTATTCAGAATTTGCGGTCATCTACATTTACTTATCATCATAAACTAAAAAGATTTTGCAAAATCTTTTTTCATATCAAATTGTATATGATGCTATTTGCTGTTTTGCACTGGTGTGAATCATGCAATAGTTTCTGTTGCGAGATTCATTGGTCATCGGCCTCCGCTGTGGCTTCAGCCGCCGCTTTGGCCTCCGCCACAGCCTTAGCGGCTGCTTCGTCTTTCGCCACCGGTTCGGCAGGCTCCCGGGCCCCCTTCGCTTTCTCAACCCCGTTTCTAAAAAAATTAAATTGTAAATTATTATTTACATTATTATTATTATTATTATTATTATTTTTGACTACTTACACATCATTCATCCCGTCATTCATTATTTGCGATAGAATAATCAACTGAAAAGAAAAAATCGGCATTTTATTAAATAGTTCCATTTATGTTTACCATATTCCCATATTTCTCTTAGTTGTTCAACTGCTTTTCACTATATTTCAATTGTTTTTCCCTATATCTCAAATAATTTTCCCGTTTGTCAAATACCTTTCTTTTTATTTTTAATACTTTTATTCACAATCATATTAGTAATCTAGTTTTATTTTATTCACAATGATATTAGTTATTTCATAGCTTTTAAATTACTGGGAAGTTTCATATAGGTATCATATATAGGTAATGACGCAATTTCTGTATTTTTGAACGTTTGAAAATGACACATTGTTGACTTTTACTTTCCTCCCACGACTGAAAAGTATTTACTTTCCACCCAAGAGAACAAAAGTGGAAAGTTTCAATACTGTCTTGAGATGTAGTTATTATTATAACTATCTCATCTCTCTACAGAAATGAAACAATTTCCACTTTGGTTTGTAATATACTAATTAATAAAAGTTTCATAGTTTGATAATATCATATTATTAACTATGAATAATTATTTATGTGCAAATCCCATTTTTCAAATAATGGGATAAGCATTTGGCATAAAATGAAACACATTTGACGTACCGTGAATCTATTTGATACAAAAAGGGAAAAATATTTGAAATAAAAAGAAAAGTATTCGAGAAACGGAAAAATCACTTGAGATATAGGAAAAAACAATTGCAATATAGTGAAAAGCAGGTGAAAAACTCTATATAATACAATAATTAATTAGTACTTACCAAAACAATACACAAATTCGAAATAAAACAAAATAGCGAACCACAGAACAGAACGAAAGAATTAAATGACAAGCCGCGAAAACTTTCAGACATTCGTTAAAACAAAATATAAAAATGCAACCACAAATACAAGAAATGCAAAATATAAGAAGCATTTTTATGGGCGCCACCTACCGTACAGTAACCACACTTTTAAAAGTCAATGATTTTAGACAAAACTGCCAAATATTGACCGATTTTATTTTACGTACTCGATCATAGATGGAAGTGCTAAATAATTAATTTTTTAATATTTAAAAAACTCATTATTGCTGCTTTTAATTTAAAAAAAAAATTATACGTACGCCTAAAAAAAAATAATTAATCAAAATCTTTAAAAAACCAAACAAAAATGTAGCTGGTATTCGTGTAAAAGGGTATCAAACTCAAATCTGTGCAAAACCCAATTTTAACGCAACCTTAAGTCCAGTGGTATATACGCTATTTTTTGCACTTCCAATGAGTTCCAAATTACTGATTTTCATATATATATGGATGGATTGGATCCCAAGGGATTAAAAGTACCACTTTAGTCCTTGAAAATAACGCCTAAAGTAGGCGTTTAATCCAGGAAGTGCAAAAATAGTTATTTATACAACAAGTAGCAAAATGTAAGTCCAACGAGGTTGTCCAACGAGGCGTCAGCCGAGTTGGACAATACGACAAGTGAAAAAATAACTAATTTTGCTCGTGTTGTATACACTATTTTTTGCAATTTTTAATTAAAATAAAAAAATATTAAAGATTAGTTAATAATCAGATGACAATCGGTTGCTTGATTCAAGCTTAATTTGTTATTAATTAGAGCAAGCATTGATAAAACAATTGAAATGGCCCCTAGGAACGAAAAATCAAACAGCTTCCTTTACATAATTCAAATCGAATAGAAGTGTTTGCTAACTCAAATTTAATGGAAATGTTGCTTATATGTTCTTGTTTAGTTAAATAATCTTACTAATTGTACAATTAATATTGTTAATAAATAAAACATTGCGGGTTTATAACTTTTTTCCACGCTTTTAGCAATTTTTAAAATAATGAAAATTCGCTGGAAATGAGATTCCACAGTACTTCTCTCGTTGATATGTTAAAATTTGTTATTCCAATTTTTAGAATTTTGAGGCATCTTTTATTGAAAAAAATTTATCGGGTTATTTCAAAATGCTTTTTAAATTTTAACTAAGAACCAAATTTGAAACAAATTTAAGCGATAAAGTTGAAACGTGTGTATAAAAGATTAAAAAGTCAAAAAGGTGTTGTAGGTACTCTATTTTAATGAAACTATTTGAAGCTAGATTTAAAATTACCAATATAAATCAATGTTTAACAACCTAGCACTATCAGTGTAAGGGGTGTGTTAAAACATGAATTGAGGATTCTAGCCTATTTTTGAATAAACTAGTTAAAATTATATTTCAATTTATTATTAGAAAACAAATTTGAAAAAAATCTTACAAATCAAACTGTAAGGGGTGCATTAAGGGTTACATTTGTAATATGTAGGTCCTACCCTAATTTCAATTAAATTAACTAAATAATGATAAGTTAAATAAGTTAAAATTACTACTGGAATCCAAATTTGGAAGAAATCCGAGCATTTTAACGGTAAAGGGTATATTAAGAGTTGAAGTTGTAAAATAAGGGTCGCATAATATTTTTAATTAGATTATTCGTAAATTTGCTTTAAATGTATAGTAGAAATATAATATGAAGAAAATCCAAATTATATAACTCAAACTGTATATTGGGGGGGGGGGGGGTGTAGTTAGGGTCGTAAATTATTTTTAATCACTGATTATGTAAATATATATAAACTTACTGATGGAAAATGATGGATTATGCTGACATATATGGATCAAAACACCGTCAATTTTTGAACAAATAAATTAAAGGACCAACAGGCCACAAGGGCTTATTTTTAGGGGATGAAACTTTTACCAGCATTTTCTTCAATGTATTCCTAATATGTATGCCAAATTTGGTTCAATTAAAATGTTCCTCCTGGCAGGTATTCACGTTACGAATTCTGCATTTTGACAACTTTTTGACCCTTCAACCCTTAATAAAAAGTCAACCCTTAAAAAAACTCCAGTTTTTTGTTAAAGCATTCACCACTTGGGGTATACACGAAACATATGTTCAATGTTTGGTCAAAATCGGTCTGCAACTTTAGAAGATTAAGTGGATGCACCGATTTTGCTGTTTTTGGCCAGTTTTTGGCCAATAATGCGCAGGTCCTTGAGAATTTCCTAACTTTTTTGGCTTTGACCTAATCAATGGGCAGGTAGAAAAAAAGGACGCAAATTTTGCTTTAATCGGGTCAGTAGATTCCGAAATATAGCTGATTAAAGAAACGAACAGACAGACCGACAGACAGACCGACAGACGGAAATTAGTGAATATGATTTTCGTAATCTACGAATTCTATAATGTAGAAAACAGTGAAATTTGGAGAAATTTTTTTTTGCATGAATGCAATACTTCCTCTACGAGAGAAGTAAAAAGTAAAAAGAATGAAAATTCGCTGGAAATGAGATTCCACAGTACTTCTCTCGTTTATATACTAAAATTTAAATAAATCTGACAATTCTAACTATGAGGGGGGTATTAGGGGTTACAATTGTAAAATGTAGGTCTAGCCTAATTTCAATTAAATTAACTAAGTAATGATAAGTTTGTGGCTACCATACACATTCCACGCCACTGGAATGAGACGAACAAGCAGCGCTCTCTAGAGAGGGGGAGCTCAAGCTAAGAAGGACACTTCATTCCGGTCAACAAAACAAGCAACCTGGTTTTATTTACTTTACTTTGTTAATTACTATACGCTAATACATTTGTTGTTTAATTAAAGAAGCTCGTTTTATTGTGCGCGCTCCACATTGGTGACCCCGACGTGCACGAACATTGTACATACTACGAGTTTATTTTATCTATTCTTGCGTTGTGATTAAAACATTGCATCATTCTTGCAAAATGGCCGACGCCCAGCAAATCGTGGAATTGCAAGCAGCTTTGGCAGCGCTCAAAAACCAGCACACAACTTTGCAACAACAATTTCTCGCACATCAGCAAGCAGGCACTGTTAATCGAGTCGCTGTCCGCCTACCGCCGTTTTGGGCTGAAAAACCTGAACTATGGTTTTCACAAGCTGAAGCCCAATTTGCAATCTCCGGAATCACTTTGGATGTAACCAAATTCAATTACATCGTATCTCATTTGGAGCCTCGCTACGCCGGAGAGGTAAGCGACATTATTGCAAATCCCCCAATTGTTGGCCGTTACGACCGGATTAAGACAGAGCTCATTCAACGTCTATCCCAAACCAAAGAGCAGCGCGTTCGACAGTTACTGACACATGAACAAATCGGTGACAGAAAGCCGTCCCAATTCCTTCGACATCTTCGTAGTCTTGCCGGCACGGAAATTGTTCCAGACTCATTACTTCGAACTATATGGGCAGGTCATCTACCTCAACACGTCCAAGTTGTAATCGCTACACAAGAAACCGCCACTTTGGACAGCATAGCAGCTACAGCAGATAAAGTGTTTTAAATTGCCGGTACATCGCATGTTGCTGCAGTCGTGTCAAATGTTCCCACATCAGACAATAACTCGGTAATTGATCAGCGTTTTAACGAACTAACACGACAAATAGCGGCGCTTTCCGCGCAACGTACAAGCCCACGCTATCGTTCAAAATCTGGATCTCGAACTCGAAACAATTCAACCGATGATACCAGAGACTCGGTCCAGAATCAGGTGTGTTGGTATCACCGCCGATTCGGCAACGATGCAAGAAAATGTACAAAACCTTGTTCGTTTCCGGTAAACTCCACAGGCAGCCAGTTTTAGAGGCGACATCTGACTGCTTTGGTCTTTCGCACCGCCTCTTTGTAACAGATCAAATATCAAAACGGCAATTTCTCGCGGATTCCGGTTCGGATCTTACAATTTTTCCAAGAAAATTTCTTAAAGATCGTCGAGTCGCTACTGATTATCAACTATCAGCCGCTAACGAAACATCTATAGCAACTTACGGTACTATACACCTTCAACTAGACCTAGGCCTTCGTCGCGATTTTCGATGGCAGTTCATCGTCGCGGATGTTGCCGAGCCCATTCTCGGTGCCGATTTCCTTTCATATTTTAACTTACTTGTGGACATTCGTAACAAAAGACTTATAGACGGTACCACTTCGCTGAAAGTTTTGTGCGCGTCGCGTTTATGTAATTGTCCTAACATCAAGACTGTATCCGGCCAATCACGTTTTCATCAACTACTTATCGGTTTTCCAGACGTCACCAGACCTCCTGGTGCTCCTCGCCAACTCAAGCATTCTGCCGTACATCACATACGCACGACTCCAGGCCCACCAGTTGTTTGCCGCACTCGTCGCCTAGCTGTTGATCGTCTCCGCGCCGCTAAAACTGAGTTCGAGGAATTACTTCGCACAGGAATCATCCGTCCGTCTGAAAGCTCCTGGTGTTCTCCACTTCACATGGTCCCAAAGAAAAACGCTACATGGCGCCCATGCGGCGATTTTCGCGCTTTAAACGCACGGACCATTCCAGATCGTTATCCGGTTAAAACCGTTGCAGATTTTACATCTAACCTAGCCGGATGCACTATTTTTTCTGTCATTGACTTAGTCCAGGCCTTCACACAAATCCCCATGGCAACTGAAGACATTCGGAAGACTGCAATAACTACGCCGTTTGGTCTGTTCGAATTTATTTTTATGCCATATGGTTTGCGCAATGCCGCACAATCATTTCAACGGTTTATGGATGAAGTGCTAAGAGGATTGGATTTCTGCGTGTGTCACATCGACGACGTCCTTATTTCTTCTCAAAACGCTCAAGAACATGAAGATCATTTGTTTCAAGTACTGTCTCGTTTTTCTGAACACGGAATCGTAATCAATCCAACTAAGTGCGTTTTTGGTCAGCCTGAAGTAAAGTTCCTAGGTCACACGGTTTCTGCTTACGGCATAAGTCCTCCTACTGATAAAGTAGCTGCCATTCAGCAAAGGCCAATGCCTCAAACAGCTAAACAACTCCGTCGTTTTTTGGGCATGTTTAACTTTTACCGCCGATTTCTCCATGACGCTGCATCTCTACAGGCTCCACTAGACCAAGCTTTAGCGGGCCCAAAAATCAAAGGATCACATCCTATTGAAATGACAACTGAGAGACGCAAAGCATTTGAGGATTGCAAGAACGCACTTGCACGAATTGTCCTACTGGCTCATCCAGACTCATCCGCTCCGCTAGCACTATTTACTGACGCATCTGAACAGCAGATCGGCGGAGTCGTCCAGCAGTTTGTAGACGGCAACTGGCAGCCACTTGCATTTTTTTCAAAAAAACTTGTCCCAAAACAATCTCTATGGTTTCCATACGACCGCGAATTATTCGCAATTTACAAGTCCGTGCGATATTTTGGATTTATGCTTGAAGGTCGCCCGTTTAGGATTTATACGGATCACAAACCAATTACATATGCGTTTCAGCAAAGAGCCGACACGCTGACACCTAATCAGCGAAAATGGTTATGCTTAATCGCTCAATACAGTACCGACATCCAACACGTCAGTGGCAAGCAAAATGTTGTTGCGGATGCTCTTTCCCGAATAGACGCTATTACCACTCCGCTGAATGACATCACTTTATACAATTCCCAACAGAACGACAACGAATTGCAGACACTACTTCGTGAAGGATCAGCTCTTCAGCTTGAAAAAATTTTAATTCCAAACACAGACTTTAAAATTTACTGTGACATTTCGTTGCAGAAACCCAGGCCGTTTGTTACAACCACCCTTCGACGCAAAATTTTTGATGCAATACATGGATTGAGTCATCCTGGAACAAGAGCAACAACGAAACTAATTTCACAGCGATTTGTATGGCCAGGTATGCGCCGCGATTGTCGCAATTGGACGCAAGCATGCATCCCCTGTCAGCGCTCAAAAGTAACTCGGCACGTACATACACCACTGGCATTCTTCGAGTTACCTCCAACAAGGTTCGCTCACATCCATATCGACATAATCGGACCTTTACCTCCGTCAAGTGGTTACCGTTATTGCCTAACGGCTATTGATCGGTTTACTAGATGGTCAGAAGTCATGCCTATGGAAAACATCACTGCCGAAACCACAGCCAAAACCTTCGTTTCGGGTTGGATAGCCCGGTTTGGTTCTCCGATTTGCATCACAACCGACCGAGGCAAGCAGTTCGAATCCCAATTGTTTCATTCGCTTAGTTCAATTATCGGGTTTAAACAGGCTCACACTACAGCTTATCACCCACAGGCCAACGGAATGGTCGAACGCCTCCATCGTCAACTTAAAGCTGCCATCATGTGTCACGCAAACGAATCTTGGACAGAAGTTTTGCCATTAGTATTACTAGGCATGCGCGCCGCTTGGAAGGACGATTTACATTCTTCACCAGCTGAGCTTGTATACGGCGAGCCCATTCGTTTACCAGCCGAATTCATCGCTCCCGCTAAAGACGTTCAGATAGACAACTCCGAGTTTGTGGCCAGGCTTCGCAGAAATATTGTCCACTTACGCCCACAGCCAGCATCTCGGCATGCCTCTCCAAATACGTTTGTTTTTAAAGATTTAGCTACGGCTCAGCAGGTAATGGTACGCGATGACACCGTCCGAGGGGCATTGCAGCAACCCTACACTGGTCCTTACCCGGTCAGCCGCCGAAATAACAAAACCATTATAATTCAACGTCGCGGTCAGGAAGACACTATCAGCCTGGATCGTGTCAAACCAGCATACGTCTTATCGGACGACATTTTCCTGGGTGAAACTACACCTCCAACTAACGACGACACGCCAGTCCAGCCAATATTGCTTAAAACAGACTCTAAATTGCCAACTACTCTAGAGAAACCGCATCGTTTTACTAGGTCCGGACGACGCGTACATTTTCCCAAAACTTACGACAATTTTCAAATTGAGTAAGCGTCAATCTCAGCAGGGGGGTAGTGTGGCTACCATACACATTCCACGCCACTGGAATGAGACGAACAAGCAGCGCTCTCTAGAGAGGGGGAGCTCAAGCTAAGAAGGACACTTCATTCCGGTCAACAAAACAAGCAACCTGGTTTTATTTACTTTACTTTGTTAATTACTATACGCTGATACATTTGTTGTTTAATTAAAGAAGCTCGTTTTATTGTGCGCGCTCCACAAGTTAAATATGTTATAATTACTACTACCAAATTTGAAAGAAATCCGAGCATTTTGACTGTAAAGGGTACGTTAAGGGTTGAAGTTGTAAAATAAGGGTCGCATATTATTTTTAATTAGATTATTCGTAAATCTGTTTTAAATGTATAGTAGAAATCTAATATGAAGAAAATCCGATCCATATAACTCAAACTATATATTTGGGGGGTGGGGGGGTGTGTAGTTAGGGTCGTAAATTATTTTTAGTCACTCAATATGTGAATATATATAAAATTACTGACGGAAAATGGTCAGTTATGCTGACATATAAGAATAAAAACACCGCCAATTTTTGAACAATTAATTTAAAGACCCAACAGGCCACTAGGGTTCATTTTTAGGGGATGAAACTTCTACCAGCATTTTCGTCAATGTATTCCTAATATGTATGCCAAATTTGGTTCAAATAAAATATTCCTCCTGGCAGGTATTCACGTTACCACTTATGCATTTTTACAACTTTTTGACCCTTCAACCCTTAATAAAAAGTCAACCCTTAGAAAAACTACAGATTTTTTGAAAGCATTTACCACTTGGGGTATACACAAAACATATGTTCAATATTTGGTCAAAATCGGTCTGCAACTTTAGAAGATTAAGTGGATGCACCGATTTTGCTGTTTTTGGCATGTTTTTGGCCAATAATGCGCAGGTCCTTAAGAATTTCCTAACTTTTTTTTCTTTGACCTAATCAATGGGCAGGTAGAAAAAAAGGACGCAAATTTTGCTTTAATCGGTTCAGTAGATTCCGAAATATAGCGGTTTAAAGAAACGAACAGACCGACAGACCGACAGACCGACAGACCGATAGACCGACAGACAGACCGACAGACGGAAATTAGTGAATATGATTTTCGTAATCTACGCATTCTATAAAGTAGAAAAAAGTGAAATTTGGAGAAATTTCTTTTTTCATGAATACAATACTTCCTCTACGAGAGAAGTAAAAAGTAGAAAAAGAGTGAAAAAAAGTCTTTTTTTCACGCTTTTTTTAGAACAATAAAAAAAGAAGGCTGTTTTAACATCAAAAATGACAACTAAAAAGATGTAATTTTAATCGCAAATTGCAAAAATATTTTTTTGCGCCTTTATGCAATCTTAGACAAACGAGCGAGCCCTCTTCATATTCAGATCCGAAAGATCATTCCACATAATATGCATATTATTTATATCATATATCTTTCGAGTGCAAGGTTTCACTTTAAAACAGCGTCTTTTGAGTCTAGATTTCCGAAATCCCGACAAACACGAATTATGTCATGCTTCAGTATTATTGCAAAAAAGCGTTTTTGATGTAAAGAAATGTATATTTTCCCAAATCCGGTTACTACGAGAATATTTCAATATCGATCCACTGTTATATAGGTGAGACGTACGGCGGGGACGGAGACGAGGATCAAAGATCTGGCAGTCAAGCAGCGGGAGCTAGATTTTGGTATTTTAACACCAACTTACATTTATTTTTATTTCATGTTTATTAGGATTGACAAAAATATAATAATGGTAGTGTATGAATCACAAATAATAGGGCAACAAGTTAACCAAAAAATTTTTTTGAGTTATAACCTATAATTCGATATATTCGTTGAGAAACGACAAAAAGCAAGAAAATTTGATGAATTTTACGTGTGTTCGAACGTAGATATTGGCCTTTCAAGTTGTGATGAAGATAGGCCTGCAATACTTTTTGAAAAACGCTTAATTTTTTGTGGCTAAATGGTCACAGATGCAATTATGAAAGTTGATCAAAAAAATAGTATGGCCATTGACCCGTCACTTCATACAAGAAAATCGAAATTTTTAATTAGTGCCTTTTTGCACAGGACGATTGCTTGACTTTGACTAATTGAGATTTACTATATGTAGGACATAAACTTTCATTTTTGAAAATTTCAGCTTTTTGTTTTAAAAGGTCCACAGAATCGATTTTTAAGCGACTTTAAATAGAAATCAATACATAGAAATCAAATATGAATAAAATCCGATCTATAAGAGTCAAAAAATATATTAGGGGGGGTTGGGGTTTATAGTAGGGGTCTTCAATCACTTTTAATCAGTCTTTATGTAAATATTACTAAAATAACTGTTGGAAATGGTGGGTAATGTGGTCATATAAAAATTACAACACCGTCAATTTTTGAACAATTAATTGATGGAGCAAACTTGCCACAAGGACATATTTTTAAAAAATTACACTTTCACCAGCATGTTCTTCAATGTATTCAAAAATTGGTCTATATTTTGCATCATAAAAAAGAGTAAAATTGTATATTGATGGGATGAGGACGTGAGGTTGTGCATGGAATTTCGAAACATCGACAGCCCGCGCAAGATTAATGTATATCAGGTTGCATATTGTTTTGCTTAATAAATAGTTTTAACAGAGCCATCTCGTGAGTGGGTAACACACCAGGGTCTTGTTACTCAATGTCGGCGCACGCTGAGATCAAAGGATTTTTAGTGCGTGTGCGCTTCTTGGTGTATATGAGTTCTTTGACATTATATTTGCTTATATCAAAGAAATCATATTCAACAAGAAGCAGCACACTTAGGCCAATTATAGCGTGCCAAGTTTTTTTTTAGTGAAATCTAGAGCCATTAGGTGGCGCGAGAATAGTATCGGCAACATAATCTTGCATCTACGCTATTTTGTATTTGTTTTCATGATAGGAATTGAAAAGTTTATGATTTACGTTCCTTCAAATATTCTAATTTCACTTCACAAATCAAATTCACTGTAAGTAAGTTTTAACAGCGCCATCTTATCGAGTGGGTAAGACAACTCATGTTTTGTTACCCAAAAGGGGCGCACGCTGAGATCAAAGGATTTTTATTGCGAGTGCGCTTCTTGGTGTATATGAGTTCTTTGTTTATATGTTCTGTGGTAGGTACTCTGTGCAAAGCAACCTCCAACGGCTAACAAACTATAATGACTTGGTTTGGAAATTACTAAAACAGATATTTACTGACATATCTAGCGCCATCTGTTATTTATATTAGTTACATTCAGTGCGGTTCTAGATTTACATAAATGTGTATTTTACTACAACTAATAGAAATCCCTACCCCCTACTTAAGACCTATTTTTTTCTAGTATATTTAGTTATAGCTACAGAGTTACACAGTTACACATCTATTATAAGATAAAATAAAAAGTACACCATAATTATTCGTTCACGATATATTTTATGGTATTCTGAATTGTGTATAGATGACACTAGTAAGTATATGTAAGAAATGTTCGAACCAATGAAATGACCGTGTATTATCACGTGGTGCTTACAGTGTACAATTTTGTCAATCGTAGTAGTTGCTGTGGATTGTCGTGTCATACATCAGTTTTTTTGGATTATTTTGGCCTAATTTCAATAGTGGTAAGTTTGCACCATTAATTTCTATAGTAAAAACTTCAAATCTATCGTCTTGTTGAAAAGAATTGCGAGAGTAATTTGTAGAAACTGTTTTGAAGGTGAATTGTTATGAAAAGTCCGCGTATGTCGCCATTTTCTTTGGTACAGCCAGGCTAATCGTGATTCACTTTCTTTTATTCCATACTTAATGCCACTAATTAAAATATGTCGAAAATATGTAAGTTCAGTTGAAAATTGTTCATTTGATTAGTTCAAGTAGTAAAGAGCTTCGAAGCGAGAGATTTTGAGTCGAGAGGGCTTGACTTTGCAGTTTGTCTGCCAAATCTTTGATTTCGTTTTAGTATCCACGACATAATAGGAGATAAATCTCATCTATCATGATTTGACGAAAACATTGTTTACTTATTCTGGAAATGAAACGTTTGAAACTTCCACATTTCTTTATTTGTATTAGTGTATTTCATTATTTACATTTGGCAAGTTCTCAATAGTAACTCAAGGATATCGTCAATAGCTGCACTTTGTTAGTGAAATTCATTTTCTAGGTGAAAAAACTCCGGAAAATACTGCTTGACAAGTTTTACTTTTTAATCTGATCGAATCAACATTACATTAGCCTAACAAACATGCCCATGCCAATGAATGAATAACAGAATAAACGATAAACTAGTCTTATAAATGGTTGCAGCAATGTCAATTTTCAATTACTTGTACACGTGTGTCATATTTTAATTCGATTTTCTACACTCGATTCCTCATACATCAGGGACGTTCGTTCCTAATCTAAATTCGTAAATTATTAAGAGCAGCAAGGTTACATTTTGTAAATTGTTTATATTTTTTATTTATAAGTAGATATAAGTATTTAACAATTATGGCTTCTCGATGCAGGTGGAGCGATACATGAAAGTGCGTAGACGTAAACTGCTTGGATCGAGGTCTTTATGTTAACTTTACTTGTCAATGCTGCGTGTCGACAAAACAATCGACATTTCATTGTCTTTTCAGTATGGTAAGTTTGAATTTAATTTTTTTATCATTTTTATTTTTATTATATATATATATATATATAATTAGGTACCTACTAGTGGCAATGATTGCGAGAAACATTGCCTTAATAGTAATATTGCTGTTTGTTTGCATAATGAATATTAAAATACATATATTATTTGAAAATATCGAGGGGTTAACCGCCTACAAATTCTGTGTACACCAGACTCCATTTACTTAAAGACTCCACGAGACTCCACAAAGACTCCACGAGACTCCACAAAGACTCCACGAGACTCCACAAAGACTCCATGAGACTCCACAAAGACTCTATAAGACTCCACAAAGACTCCACGAAGACTCCATAAGACTCTACAAAGACTCCACAAAGACTCCATGACTTTATTTTTCAAGATATCGATCCAGATTTTTTTTTAATATCATTATTTTAATTTTTTACACCGGGCTACAATAGAAAATTTTTAAATTTTTGTTTCAATTAATTTTTAAAATCATAAAAATTAAAAAAAATTCTATTGTACCCCGGTGACAAATTTCTATAAGAACAATTTTTGAAGAGACACTTTTTTAAAAAAAAATCGAAAATAAGCGCGTAATTACTGAAATACTGCACAGAAAACTAATTGTGGTATTGCAGTGGCCGGCGCTCAATAATACCACAATAAAATTACAGTTCAATTGATAGCCCCTTAAAAATATATTACTCATATTTCTGTCAAATAAAAAAATGCGAGGGATAATCTTGTATGAAATCTACAGTAGTGTTTAGACGCCATTAAAAAAAAATTAAATTTTCTATAAAATCAGAAAAAATCTGATGAAATAAAATCACAAGGAAAAATTGCAAAAAAATTGTCATAAAATCTTATTAAATCCCACATGCAATCTTATCCTCTAA
Source organism: Cryptophagus acutangulus (assembly GCA_963556235.1). NCBI lineage: Eukaryota > Metazoa > Arthropoda > Insecta > Coleoptera > Cryptophagidae > Cryptophagus > Cryptophagus acutangulus. Next base: position 12,031,407 of record OY744558.1, read on the forward strand.
AATCTGATGTACACAAAAATGCTGCACGTAGTTAGTACCTCACACAAATGTGTATTAAACATTGAAAAAAAATGTAAATTTTTATTAACCATTATATTGCGTGGCTTAGTGAAGAAAGACTCCATGGAGACTCCATGAGACTCCATAGAGACTCCATGAAGACTCCATGGGACTCCATGGGACTCCATGAAGACTCTTTGAGACTCCACGCGGACTCCATGGGACTCCTTAAGACTCCACCTAACATATGTACACTGACTCCACATGGTGGTTAACCCCTCGGAAAATATTTTTCTCAATGTCACTTTATGACGTTTCAAAATACATAATTTATAATGCATACAAAACATTTTGAAACAACAAAATGTTAAAAACGAGGTTAAAAGTAAATACTACTCTTATTCAATTATTCTAACCTTAAAAAATAATCATTATTTAAAAAGCTATAATAAACTAATTAAAAATGCTTGTAATTAGAAATTGGTCTTCTTCAATATCAAGTAGTTCGTTCTATTCAGTTTTTCGGAATTATGATAAAATTGGTGGGCAATAAAAACTGGGTCATTCAAAAGGTTATCATTGCAAATTAAGCCTTGAACTGTCAATCTTGTAGTGTTTTCGTACTGGTGCTCTGGGTTTGCTAGCCCGAATAGCCCAACCTTATATTGATTTTTAACAAACATGAAAGTCACTTGTCTGATCTGGTGCATGTACCGTGTGCGTAAAGAAAAACACGAGGAAAAAATCTTATCAAACAAGGCTTATTCAATCAATTCATCTTAGCAATCACCCGATTTCGCACCGTTGCACGACCACGAACCCAACAAATTGCAGGCTATTTCCTCGGCTATTTCTAAGCAGTGGCGTACACTGGGCACTTTAAGAATGTTATTGTCGATTTATTTGTAATTTGAAATATAGCTAACAAATTTTTATTCGTTTTAAAATTAAGATCAAGATATAGAAACAAAAACAATAACCCCAACCCATTTCAGTATACTCTTTGCAAAGCAAGCAAATATTGCATTTATTGAGAAAATGTCTAAAAAACGATTTTGGACATTAGACAAAAGGACCGAAATCGTTTTTTTTTCAACGGGGCCAACTCGGGCATCGCGATCGATTTGGTAACAACTTTCAAAAAAATCGGTCCGAGGAGTCTCCTGCTGGACTGAACTTTCGTGGAAAAATCAAGTCTATGAGAGAACGAACCCTATTGATTTGGACCAAATTGTTACATAACCTCAAAAGTTTTTAAAAATTAAATCTAAAAACAGCATTATTCATAATGTATCGAGTAACGTATCAATCTAATTGAAAAAAAAATCACAAACCCTTCTCGACTATTTAAGGCAGAAAAAGTTACTCTATAAAAAATATCTGGAATTGATATTCTACTGTACTTTTCTTGTTGTTAGGTTAAGAGGGGCGGTCAATAAGGTAGATGACTCACATTACAATCTTATTTTGTAATATTCAGCTGCAATTGGTAAAAAGTTATTAGTTCAATATTATTTTTCAAAAAAACAATGGACAAGAGAAGTTCGAGATGTATTTTGTTTGTGAAATTGGCTAGCGGTTACTTAGTTGTTGATTTCTGAAGTTTAAAATTTATTTATTACAAATCGTGTTTCTAAATAGATTAATTACATAAACAAACATGTTAGAACATACCACTAAATTTTGAAACCATACTTTCCACTAATTAAAACAAAAATTATACAAGAAGTTTGCGTACGTGTAGATAGATTGGTAACAATAATAGGTGGCGTTAACAAATATTTCAATTTTATTATTTTAAATTTATTTATTTGCAGGAGCACCTATTTACATCTCCCAATTAGCATCAAATTATCATCTAGCATTTCTAAATAAGTATTTTTAATTTTTTACAATCTTGATATTGTTTAAATTGACCGTTAGATTTCTTTGCGTATGAATTATTAGTTTTTGCTTTTGACTAACAGATAACGCTCTTACCTGTAATGTGGGTCATCTACCTTGTTGACCGCCTCTTTTAACTTTTTTAGTTGACATTTGTCGTTTTTATAGGCCTGTCCAAGGTCACGCAAATGCGGTTATGTCACTGGAAAAAAAATTTATCACGCAGGCGTAAAATTTTATAAAAATTTTATGAAGACACTCATGTTAAATACGCAAAATCTGATAAAATCCCTCTATTATATTTTTTTAAAATATATCGATGGTTGCATACATTCTTTACTATTTGAAGCTGACGTTTTCAAATATCAAAAGAAGTTGACGTTGAAGCAATTTTCGTTCATAGATACGATCGCAGTGCACTGAAACAATGTAGATATATCAATCATTAGGTTGGAGGTTGGACAACCTTATATAAACATAGTGAAAAATGTATGCAACTATCGATATTTCCTTTTAGTACAATTGGTTGCCTAAATATGTAAGAGAAAAATAGAGGGCTCTTTAAATATGTTAGAGAAAAAATAGTATTTTATAGAGCATCTGTATTTTATAGTAATCTGTCACTTCGGGTTGACATATGTCACTTTTATTTGACATCTGTTATTATTTGTAGAGATGTGTCACCGTTAATTGTTGCCAAATATAGTACCAGAACTTCTTCCCTTGAACAATCTCAATCTTAATTGGTAGACTATTTTTTATTGCGATTGACTTTTTCTTCCGGGGGCGAGGCGAGTAAATTGCTCTATAAAACCCGACAAATCAAACATTTAATTGGTAAGAGTAGGGCTCTTGGGATTACTATGTTCTACTCACCCTAGAACCCTGAAGTTTCAGGCTGGTCTTCTGACGGCCTTAGAAATGTTGTGTGAAAATTTCAACCCCCTGCGACAACTTTGGGCTAACCACCCCCATACATGTATTTCAGTTTATTTTTGAACGTTTTTGAAGTTTATTAAAATTTATTTTGTTTTCGATTGTTTTACATGTAAATACTTGTAAATAATCGAGTAAATAGTTTAATGAAAAACGTAGGGAAATGTCTCGGAAAATGTGAACAAAGCTCGAATATAGTAGTTTTAAAGCTGTGTGCAAATTTGATGTTTGTACTCGAAACAGTTGTTTTTGTTTAACAAATAAATAAAGAGATTTTTACAATAACAAATATTTTTGCCTGAAATAATATAAAATTCGCTGGAAGTGAGATTCCACAGTACTTCTCTCGTTGCTATGTTAAATTTTTTTATAAATATTTTTAGAATTTTGAGGCTCTTTTGTTGAAATTATTTTTAGGGTTATTTAAAAAGGCTTTTTAAATTTTAACTACGAACCAAATTTGAAACAAATCTACGCGATAAAGTTGAAACGTGTGTATGAAGAGATGAAAAAGTCTCGGAAAAAGTGAAAAATATGTTGCAGGTACTCTATTTTAATGAAACTATTTGAAGCAAGATTTAAAATTACCAATTTAAATCAAAGTTTGAAGTAAATCCTAGCACTATTAGTTTAAGGAGTGTGTTAAGGGTTAAAAACATGAATTGAGGATTCTAGCCTATTTTTGAATAAACTAGTTGAAATTATATTTAAATTTATTATTAGAAAACAAATTTGAAAGAAATCTGATAAATCAAACTGTAAGGGGTGCATTAAGGGTTACAATTGTGATATGTGGGTTCTAGCCTAATTTAAATTTAATTAAAAAATAATGATAAGTTAAATAAGTTAAAATTACTACTGGAATTCAAATTTGAAAGAAATCCGAGCATTTTGACTGTAAAGGGTATATTAAGGGTTGATGTTGTAAAATAAGGGTTGCATAATATTTTTAATTAGATTATTCGTAAATCTGTTTTGAATGTATAGTAGAAATCTAATATGAAAAAAATCCGATCCATATGACTCAAACTGTATATTTAAAGCGTGGGGGTGTGTAGTTAGGGTCGTAAATTATTTTTAATCACTCATTATGTAAATATATTTAAAATTACTGATTGAAAATGGTGGGTTATGCTAATGAAAACACCAGCAATATTTGAACAATTAATTTAAAGAACCAAAAGTTATAAGTAATATAGAATATTATAAATATTAAATATTATAAATATTATTATATTTTGACCAAATATTGAACATATATTGAACATAATATTGAGCATATATATTGTATAGCCCAAGTGGTGAATGCTTTCAAAAAATTTGGAGTTTTTTACAGGGTTAAATTTTTATTAAGGGTTGAAGGGTCAAAAAGTTGTAAAAATGCATAATTTGTAACGTGAATACCCGCCAGGAGGAATGTTTGATTTGAACCAAATTTGGCATACATATTAGAAATACATTGAAGAAAATGCTGGTAAAAGTTTCGTCCCCTAAAAATAAGCCTTTGTGGCCTGTTGGTCCTTTAAATTATTTGTTCAAAAATTGACGATGTTTCGATTCATATATGTCAGCATAACCCACCATTTTCCATCAGTAATTTTATATTTATTTACATAATGAGTGATTAAAAATAATTTACGACCCTAATCACACACGCCCCACTCCCTAAATATACAGTTTGAGTCATATGAATCGGGAGTTTCTTCATATTATATTTCTACTATACATTTAAAACAGATTCACAAATAATCTAATTAAAAATAATATGCGACCTTTATTTAACTCTTAATATACCCTTTACAGTCAAAATGCTCGCATTTCTTTCAAATGTAGATTCCAGTAGTAATTTTAACTTTGGTTCTTTCAAATTTGGTTCCTAGTTAAAATTTAAAAAGCATTTTTAAATAACCCGATACATTTTTTTACACAAAAGATGCCTCAAGATTCTAAAAATGTGAATACGAAATTTTAATATAGCAACGAGAGAACTACTGTGGAATCTCATTTCCAGCGAATTTTAATAATAGTTTAGTAAAATATATTTAGATGACAATCCAATTCATGTTCTAAACTTTACTCTGAGAAACTAAAAAGAAGACTATTATTTCGACAAGAAACCTGGACATACTATTGTCGCTGTCAAACACATGTTTGATTGCCGATGTCAATAAAATGAAAAGAAGTTATCAATGAACGCTATTTAATATAACACAAACAGTACTTAATTAATGATAGTTATAAACATTGCACGTATTGTATGCAATCTGCGTTCCTTGTTCAGTACTTGTACTAGCAAAATAGTGAACAGCAGTGTAGAAACTGTTAGCATAACTGGATTTTCTCACTTTGACATGCAGAATACAAACAGGAACGGATACAAACTGTATACAAAAGGCACCCTGATTTTATCAGATGTTATCATTTCAAATTATTCATTGGATTGTCTGGTTGAATACAACTCGTGGCAGCAATCTTTTGGTAATTTTTATCAATCAGATTAACTCGTAGGTGTCGCCTCTAGACAACCACCACTTGCGCTGAAGCGCTCGTGACGATTGTCGCTGCAACGGCTACTCGTTATTTATCTGACAGATAAAAATTGCCGCCAAGATTGCAGCCACTTGTTGTATTATACTATATGTATGAAAATCGCATAACTATTTTAACAACCATTGAAACGTATGCATGTTGTTACTATGGTAACCAGTAAATTAATAAAATTAAGTGGAAATTTGCACAAATACAAATTATCGTATATAATGTCACAAGATAAAAGATGATTGCCTGTAATAGCTACATTTTACACGAAAATTTGCTTGCCTAGCAATTTATCGAATCAAATTGTATGAAAAACTCACGAGTGCGTAGCACGAGTGGTTTTTCTTACAATTTGATGAGCGAAATTGCTAAAGGAAACCAAATTTGAGTGAATTAAAATGTAGCTATTACCGTATAGCAATCAACTTTTGTCGATTGGAATTTAGAAGATTATTTCATAATAAAAAAATTCATGTTTAGTAGCTTTACGCCCAATTTCATAATACAATTTAAAGTCTCTTTTAGTAAAAGTGACGTTAGAATGTGACAGCTTTTCCTAGATAAAGCGTGCATATTCACATTCTAAACGCACTTTTACTAAAGTGAACTTAAGTTGCATTATGAAATAGGGGGTAATACCTTCTTAAACATCGATAATTTAAAAATGTCACTTTTGACAATAGTATACCTTTTTATAAATCTAAACAAATCGACTGCACGTTGCATATTATAAATGTCACTTATTGCGATCATCTTACTAGTGAAGTTTTCAATATTGTCAAGCATATTGTCAAGAAGCCAACCTGCACACGTTCTAGGCAGTCAGCGCCATCGCAGTCCGAAATTCCCACACCGAGTCCCACACCATACGATAAACTGCTTATTACTATTGATTCGAAAAGCTTCATTTAGAGAGAGAACAGATGTAGCAGTAAATGGACAAGGTTTTTTTATATATTTTTTCGCTAATTAGCAAGCGAGTGGTTAATATTTGATCGAGGTTTTATATTCATATTTTACTTAATGGCTATTCGAACAAATCTTTCGTCAAAATAGTATTTTTTTCTCTAATTTTCGGTAGCTTTGGAAATTATCTTGGGGTTATAACAATGCCGCAAACTGCTTTACCAGTTTGTGAAAATTTTCCACACCTCTCGATCTTTCCTAATGTTTTCGGTTAAAGCACGTGGCAAATAAGTCAGATCTTAGTCCATCTATTCTTTATCAGATGTCGCGAAATTTGCAGTGAGTTTAGATAAGCAAAACTATGTAGATTCGCTAGAGACCAGAGCGGCTAGATATGTAGCGGTTTCGCCCTCTTGGTTTGTACAATTTTGTTCTGAAATGTCCATTCGTTCAACTTTATGATACAACCTTATTAAATGCAAATAATCCTTTCTTGAAATAACACCGAACGCTGTGTGGGTACAAACAGACAACTTGACTTTTACATCTTACTTAGACTTATGACAGTCAGAATCAAATCAAGATTTTCTTAAATTGGCTGCAAATGTGCTGCACTGCTAACATATTAACATTGGATATAAATTGAATTTTTTTGTTGGTACTCGAATGTTGCATCCGGGTTTCAACCAATATCTTTTTTACTTGAGCTAGTTGCCTACTCTATGGTGTGTACCACATGCATTTGACTGAGCTTACATATTCAAACATAGCGGGAAATTATCAACAGTAATACCACAAGAGTAATACCACAAGATCAGATCACGTGACATTTTTAAATTTGAAGTAGGCGACGCGAATTTAATTTTGACAGTTTTACATGTTATAATTTTACTGCAAAAGCAATTGAGACGCGATCAAAATTTTCATTCAATAAATAATCTTTCTAAATACCACTCGACCTTTACAATATCGGCTATTTTTTTTATAATTTATCTCAAATCTTGCATTTTTAAATAATTTAACTCGAACTTATCAAACATTAATAATCAAAGATTAAAGGCCTCGAGCTAAAGCTCTCGGGCTTTAATCAGATTATTAATGCTTGATAAGTTCTCGTTTAAATTATTAAAATGCAAGCTTTCTTGATAAATTAATGAAAAAAAAAAAAAAATAGTCGGCTATTTGTAAAGGTCTTGTGGTATTAGTGTTGATTATTTATTGAATAAAAATTTTGATCGCTTCTCAATTGCTTTTGCAGTAAAATTATAACATGTAAAACTGTCAAAATTAAATTCGCGTCGCCTACTTCAAATTTAAAAATGTCACGTGATCGGATATTGCTACCTATTAAAATAGTCGCTGATATTCCAGCTAACGCATACCTCATCTCGCAATAAACACACATGAAATAAATAATCAGAGCTAATGACATCAAGTATCTTTATCTTAAATGAACTACAACAGGTCAATTATGCTAGCACTAACCTCGCTGCAAAAATTATATTACCGGATCTGTCGCTCTTGGTACGGGCATTTACTCGCCCATTTAATAACGAAAAAGAATAACTATTCACGAATTCGAGTACTTTTTTCTCGCGACTATTTACTAAGGACAATCAAAGTCTTCAAACGACAAATCGCCTAAATTTCTTAAATTCCCTAGATTTGTCGTTAAATTTACTCTGGAATTAAAGTCGCCGATGATAATAATGATTGGTATATTTTGATACTTCCAAGGTTCCGATCCACCATGAAGTGATTTCAAGTATACTGAATGAAAGATTTTTAAAATATAATTTTAGTACAATTTAGTATAAAGATATAATTTTAATAAAATAACATTTTAGGTTAAGGCCGCCGTGGATTTTCTTGAACCAATAGATGTCTCACAAGTCAGATTGTAGGGTTAATTTTGTGGACATAAAACAGCGGTTTTACGTAAAATTTTGCCCAAAACTTAAAACAATTTTAAAGATAAATGTTCAACTTAGGTATTACAACAATTTTGGTATAAATTAACTAAAGGATATAAGCTAATGAAATAACCCTTTTTTTCAAAAAGAAATTTAACAAAATTCTCCGAAACATTTACCTGATCTATATACCATAAATTTAAACAATTCTGAATAATTAAAATAATTGGTATTTGTTCATAACGCGTTTCTTATGGTTTTTTGTTTTTAATTATGAACAACCAAAACAGCTGATCCATCAAAATATTGAGTTTAGTTTGCCTACTAAGATATAGATGTCACTGCTACATGACACTTCTTAGGGTCACTGTATTATAAGGGAATTCAAGAATAGTCTGCAAAATTTTAAAAAAAAATTGCCTGCCACGCAATTTTGGGACCATTTTTTACCACTAGGAACCGCAAAAATTGGGCGGCCAATCTATAAATCCGCCTTTGTCAGTGAATCCATCTCATATTCAAAAGATGTATTCTATTTGTCAATATCAATATTGAAAACATAAATGAAAATATTGTGCGTGGAGCCATCTTTTGACAACTCCTGTAATTTATTTAATAGTAATGTAAAATATGATTAGACCCATAGAACTATAGACCAGAACTTAGACCAGAATCCCCCCACTACACCCACGGCGCTCTTAAAGTTAAAAGCAAACAAATAATATAAACAAACAAAAATTATTTACATTTTATTAATTGGTGTATCTCAAAATAGTAAATACGTTTTGTACAAATTTATGAAAATGATTGTGTCGTCAATTTGGGTCCACTTTATTATTATGACCTCGATTATGACATTTTCATTCATATTCTACTATTTGCGACAGTTTGTTAAACTTTAATAATTATTATTAAAAAAATAATACATGTGAAAATTGACGTTTATTACTTAAAACCTTAGAGTATAGAATAGTCTAGAGAAGGCACAGAATATATATAGGTTAGGTTTTTCCGCCCTTTGTTGTGTTCCAACATAGAAGTCACGTGATGTTATTGTTTTGATTAATCTAATTCAATTTTTACTATTTTTTATTAACAGCACAAACACGAAAACAAATAGGAATTACCTGAACTATTTTGTATAAAGTACAGTCACGGCCAGAAAATTCCGCACGATGTATTTTTCGTTTGTAATTGTGGTTTTTAAACCACAGCCGCTTATTTTTCTATTTCTGATTTGTCAGTTTTATTCTTACTTTTACAAAGTTTCATATGCCGTCTCATACGTTAACCGAAGCTGAAAAAGGTTTTGCAATAGCAAAATTAGATGAAGGGTGGTCGTTGCAACGAGTAGCTGATGAATTATTTTTTTTTTTTATTTGTTGTCTTCGAATGTGATTCAATTTTGTTCTTTGTATATCTAATTAAATTAATTAACCTAATAATTTTCATTAATGTTAAACTTTAAAATAAAATTGTTAATTTTTTATTTATTTTATGTTTTTATAATTTGAAATTAAATGGTACGCCACTGAATTTCTGAATGTTTTTTAAAGTTCGATTCACTATAGAAATTTTTTTAAAAAACCTACCCACTTGATTAAAAATCGTGCGGAATTTTCTGGCCGCGACTGTACATTTGATCATTTCCTATTTAGATTTATGAATATAGTTGCATGAATATAGAAACGTTGCAGTAGACACTTCCACACAAATTGTATGAATGTGCTAGTGTATATTCATAATTATTGTTTGAGAGTTAAAACTATATTTTGTAAAAATGACCAAAGAGTTGTTTGGTTTTCTTGATGAAAGATAAGTACCGCCACAGGCTTTAAAAATTACGCATTTGACGTTACTTTAGCCACTCTCGCTCGTCGCAGACGCTGGGGTCTGTCAAAAAAGGACAAAACTTTGTAAACAAACAAGTGGTTTATGTTCGAACATAACAAACCGCGCATTTCGGTAAGGACGTCTTCTCTATTCTATACTCGTAAGCTTAAAACCGAGCTTAAAACTAACCTTCAAAATATCTACTTCACTACAAATGAATTATTTCATTAGATAATCATTAAAATGTGATTTTTGTTGCAGATTATAAAATATACTACTGTGACAGCCTCTACGTCGACTACGCGGTGTAGTCAAAAGAATAATTAAGAAGTACTATTACTAGAAGGAGGCGTACAGAACACCGTAGTCGTGTCGTCGTTTACAGAAAACGCCATGGAGCGTGAATCCAACCCTATGCAGGCTCTTTGCCGATCAGGTTGCGGTTTCTATGGAAGTCCGGCAACTGACGGCCTTTGCTCACTTTGTTACAAGGTAATTAAATTAATTATTCTTATTAACAATAAACAATGGTTCTATGCACATAAAAAATGCAATAAACATTTCTTTTTAATATAATTTCGATGCTATTACTAAACACTTACTAACCACATTATTTGAACGTCATATTTATCTTCAAAGTAATTTTAAATTAAGGGGCTATGATACGATGGTCCCCCAGCAACAGTGCAACACATTTGTTAAATGTCATTTCAATGTAAACTAAAACGCTAGTTAAGGCTTGACCAAACCAAAGCGGGACTGTGGGAGCGGGACGGGAACCGGAGCGATGCGGTATGTGCGGGAGCAAAAATCTTATACACCCACACGTCAAATCTTAGGCGGCACTATACAGTATGTCCCCGGATGGGGTTGCAAAGAGGAGAAACTTTCTTATTTTTTATTTTACGAGAAAAATGTATTCTTTATAAAAGTTTTTGCTTGTTCCAAAACGCTTGAATCAGTTTTCACCGTTTCAAATTTCCTTTTGGTTCCAGAAAAAAAACGAAAAATAAGTTATTTTAGTTGTATATTTAATTCAATTCAAGTCACAACCGTCCAGTTGGGGATGAGTTATTAACAGTTAAAAACAAAATTATGTCAAAATTATTGATAATGTTGTCAAAAGGGCAACAAATTTACTTGATACAGTGTTATGACAAAGGTAATAAAGCAACCCGTTGGGTCATCGAAGAATTTAATGAAAAGTTTCCGGATACTTACATCTCAAATTATGGGGCACAAAAATAATAATAATTAAATAATAATAAAATAGTAATTTTGACATAATTTTGTTTTTGACTGTTAATAACCCAGCTAGATGATTGTGACTTGAATTGAATTAAAAATACAGCAAAAATAACTTATTTTTCGTTTTTTCTCTGGAACCAAAAGCAAATTTGAAACGGTGAAAACTGATTCAGCCGTTTTGGAACAAGCAAAAACTTTTATAAGAAATACATTTTTCTCGTAAAATGAAAAATAAGAAAGTTTCTCCTGTTTGCAACCCTATCCGGGGACATACTGTATAATTTCTAATATTATTTATCACAAAAAACTGATAAATTCAACGCAAAATAAGTAAAACAAAACTTGAGAGTACAATATTGGAATGTTACTTTTTGTAACTTCTCTTTTCTTTTGAGAGCGGCTTTTCGTACACCGAAATCTTTTCGGTGAAAGCTGCCATTTCATACAGTACTACAATCAAGACTACAATCTCAATAGTAGTCGAATTTTATTGCTTTGTTAACACAAAAACTGCGATAAAATCTACGGCGCACGCTGCGAACAAAAATTAATTCGCAGACGTCCCGCATTCCCGCAAGCGAACCGCCGCATTGGTATGTGCAGTTGCATATCCCGCTGTAGACTTATGTCCCGCTCCCGCAAGTCCCGCATTGGTTTGGTCAAGCCACTTTGTTATTTATTAACGTGTTTTAAAGTTTGATATCTTAAACTGTTCAGAACCAGCTCACCTCGCAGCTCACCGATAAATGTGTAATAAAATATTTGCAACCAAGATATAGTATGTATAGTATAAACTATATTAATTATTATAAAAAATAATTTTCAAATTACAATTTTGCATGGAATTTAAACAAAATTGAATATTTTTTCTTGCATACTGGTAGAGGATGCATTTGTGAATAGGGAAGATGCAGCAGTTATTTTTTTATTTATGATGAAACTATATAGTTTATTTAATAAAATATTTGAAAATCCATGAGAGTTGAATTATTAGGTTTGTAGGAAAAGAAAAACGGTCTTTTATCTCTCAAATTTAATCATCAGTTTTTATTTACGACCAGTTTCGATACTTTAGAGCAGTATCATCATCAGGTAAGAAACACTACAAAATATGTAACAATTAGAAAAAACATAATAACATCAATCAAAAATAATTGTAATAAGTATGAGTTAGAACAATTGTAGTACAACAACATTATTTAACAATTTAAAGTGTGTGACAAATAAAATAGATTAAATTTGATATTGAACATTTATGAAAGTCTTGTAATTATTTTTAGTCAAAAGTGTCAAATTAAACATATAAGTGATATATAAGTAACATTTAATGAGTTGGAACAAAGGAATTAAATTGGTATATAAATTTGTAAAAATGTAAAACATGTAAATAATATATAAATAGAAATAAGAGAATAAGGATATTAATTTTATATATTTCAATATTAATTTTTCCTTATTCTCTATTTCAAAAAATTTTCCAATTTACAAATAATCTACAACTTGACTAATAATTTAACTCTATAATATGATAACTCTTTAAATAATTTTTTACCCTATTTATATATTATTTACATGTTTTACATTTTTACTCTGTTTTGTATTTTAATTATATATTCGATTTTTTATACTCTTAAATAGCAGCAAATTTACAAATTTATATACCAATTTAATTCCTTTGTTCCAACTCATTAAATGTTACTTATATATCACTTATATGTTTAGTTTGACACTTTCAAGACTTTCATAAATGTTCAATATCAAATTTAATCTATTTTATTTGTCACACACTTTAAATTGTTAAATAATGTTGTTGTACTACAATTGTTCTAACTCATACTTATTACAATTATTTTTGATTGATGTTAATATGTTTTTTCTAATTGTTACATATTTTGTAGTATTTCTTACCTGATGATGATACTGCTCTAAAGTATCGAAACTAGTCGTAAATAAAAACTGATGATTAAATTTGAGAGATAAAGGACCGTTTTTCTTTTATTTAATAAATGAGTGAAAGTTTTTTTGAAAAAAATGCAGTAGATTTTGAAATAATGATTTTAGAAATTGGCGATATTTTACATTGTTAGAAAACGCGCTTTTAGCCCAACATGTATTCTGACGTCACATTAGCCTCCAAACAATTAGTGTTTTTATTTCACTTCTCTTTTTAATTAACAAGATAAAATGAGAGGTGAGATAAAAGCGCACCTTGTTTGGAGGCTAGTGACGTCAGAATCCATGTTCGGCTAGAAAAGCGCGCGTTTTCTGAATATTTAAAATATCGCAAATTTCTAAAATCAATATCACAAAACCTACTGCACTTTTTTCAAAAAAACTTTCACCCATCAATAAAATAAACTATATATTTTCATAATAGATGTAAATAAATAAAAAATAGTATATTCTGCAACGAGTGCGGAATGAGAATATTCAGCTCGAGTGGAAATTTGTCACTGACGGTTTCACAAGGGGTGAATATTCATTCCGACGAGTTTCAGACTATACTTTTTCTAATACTATCATCAATTAAAATACGTCAGTTTTTACGTTTTTATGCAATTAGTCGCTTTTGGCAATTAGTTCACAGATGTCGCCGCTATAATATATGTATTAATAAACAAAATTCGAGACAAAATTAGTTATAAAATGTCATAAAGAATGTTCTAAATATGAATGATTTAGTTGATTGAATCATAATATTGCTAATATCCACAATTAATAAGTTAAATAAATAATTTATTAATCAAAATACAATCGCTTAATGTTGCATCCACTTCCGTGAGATGGCACCACATGTGGTCATTCTATCACTTGTATAAGAATGAATATTCTTGCACTTGTTGCAGAATGAGTACATTCTCAAATTAAAATTAGTTCAAGAATGTTATTATTCTAAAATAGTATTGAGAAAAAATACATTCTTTTAAAACTGACTTCCCGCGATCGTATCATAGCCCCTTAAATGCAAATTGTAATTTGGTGTAGAATAAAATGTGATAAAAATGGTCAAATGATGATGGAATCTTTAATTTCGTCTCTTTTGGCAGTTGCTACACTCGCACTCACATTCAACTTTTCAAACAACCATATCAATAAACAGCTATGTGTTATCAATGTTTAATTATAAACATTATAGAAATAATATGTTTTTTAACAGGAAAATTTGAAAAAGAAACAGCAATTACCCAACACATCACCAAGTCTTAGTTCTCTTCGAGATGCTCATACAGCGATATCGTCGATTAACCACCTTCCTTCAGTTGCTTCAGCTGCCGATCTTCCTAATCAGGTATAATATATATTTGCATGTACAGGGTGTTTCATTTCGAGTGTCTCAATCAGTAATCAGCATTAGGGCATATTATTGCAGACACTAAAGTTTATATCAAGATATGTTTTATTCTGTTATTCGATATCGTTTTTCAGATTAACAAGTTTAACTCTAATTTTATATATTTTTTTAATGCATGGTTACTGATTTTTCAAATAATCGCTAGTAATATCGCAAAAGGGTGAGAATAAATTGAAAATAAATCATCAGCTTTTTCGATCATGTTGCCTGGTAATACACCAACAACAACTTTGAGTCGCTACATTTTTTAGAACGGACCAGGATGTTGTCTACAGACGCCGGACCTTCACGCGGTTTTCTTTCACTTTTAAAGTAAACGATTATCAAATGAACTGTCTGGTGAGGACGATGCGGTTTTTTGCATCTTTGACTAAGTGAAACACACTTTCATTCGAATTATTAAGGGTCCTCCACCGGCTGTCTCGAAGTTGTCTGCAACCAGCATTGCATCATAGAGAAAAGAGCGCGAATGATTGGCGAGAGCTTAGGAAAGAGTGAGAAAAATATATAATAAACACGCGTATTTATAATTAGTGTATTTCGGTTATGCGTTGATTGTTTTTGATGAAAATCATGTCAAAATAGTTAGAAAAAAATTCTCTAGGGCACGAAGCTCACTAAGTTTGAATAATTTTAATTAATTATTGTTAATTATGTTAATTTATTTTTAATTTGCACATATGTCCTTAATTATCCACTATTTAAAAAAAAGCTTTGGGAAGCAGATTAATCTTTTCAGAATATTTTGACATGATTTTCATCAAAAACCATCAACGCATAACCGAAATACACTAATTATAAATACGCGTGTTTATTATTAATTTTTTTTTCACTCTCTCCTTAGCTCTCGCCACTCATTCGCGCTCTTTGCTCTATGATGCAATGCTGGTTGCAGACAACTTTGAGACAGCCGGTGGAGGACCCTTAATATGTCAATTCCTATGTTTTTTTACAAATTAAGTGTTTCCGCGCGAGCTTTAACAGTGCATGCAGCGATTAATTCACGGATTTGATTTTGATATGCTTATTCACTAGAATTGCAGATCACTGCAGTGGTACTTCTTTGTTTTCAACTCAAAAGAGTGAACAAAGTAAGCATGTTGCTCACATGTAAGAAAGTAGTTATTTATACAACAAGTAGCAAAATGTAATTAGTTCAAATGTTGAAGCGCTCCTAAAACCAGGGGCGCACGTTTGTGGTGACATCAGTAGTGTACTATGAATAGCAGAAAATAGTATATTGTATTAGAAGTGTGGAAAATTAATCATTGAAATATGAGTGTGATCTACACGAATAGTGCAATGATTCATTCCACTCGTGTATTACATAGTATTTTTTATACAACCACAAAAAGATTTAGAAAAATTATATTACTTTATAATATCAGAGATAAGTTCGAGATGGGCAAGTACTTGATACAATTTAATCCAAACTACTATTCAAACTTAATTTTTGACACTTCTTTGTGACAGCCCAGAATTAAACGTTGCCAACAAATATAGCTATAAAATGTCTATTACATTTTTGTTTTTATTATAAAATGCAATTATTAATAGCTTTTAATAAGACTTAATTAATAGTATGGAAGTGTTTTTACAGCAAACTAATCCTATACAATGATATAGAGAATTCAAAATAAGAATTTTTCGCTGGTGGCGCTGTATTGAACTAACAAATGAGCTATAGAGAACTCAAATTAAGTGTTTTTGCGCCGTTCATGTACAGAGGGTAGAGACATTACAATCGTAGATAGAGCTTGTCGTAGCTACTTACAGCTGCGGTCGACATACGTATTACTGCATTCAAGCATATGGTCATGTGCTTGTGTAGCGTAGCCTTACAATATGAACAATTGAGCTAGGTCGAGGAATTGATGTCGTGACTCTCGGGCTTAGTCGAGGCCTACGTTATTTACAGGCCGGAATCTGAATAAATGAGGCTGAGACGTCACGAGCGGAGGCAAAGCTAATATTTAAAAAGATTTATTTAAATTAACACCATACAGAAACAAAAAAAATTTGGACTAGATTATGTTATCTATAAGGAACATTTGGACATACATTACATGTAGAGGAAACTGTTTGATAATTTTTTAATAATGATTTAAAGTTGTAAAAACATGTTTTTTGATCTTTACGCGCGTCTGTATCGAAAATAAAACGACATAGCAAAAAATTATAGAAACATTTTTTATAAAGCATAAAATTTGTTACAAAATTTTAGAGACCTTTCATCTGTTCTTAGTGGTTTAGACAAGAAAGACGTTTGAATAAGCGTTTATTAAAAAAAAAACAATCATCAAGTCGATTAGATTCAAAATGAATTCAGTACGTTGTCAATTTGTGTTTTGTATAAAATTATACAATTAAAGACAAATATCGTTTAAAAATATATTTTAAGTTACAATTAACTATAGTAAACGTTGTTATTTCCTATCATTTTGTAATACTTTATTCAATTTGGTATGTTCTTTGCATTCTGATGAGCTTTCTGTTTTGTTTATTTCACATCAATTTTTCTAAATAATTGACATCTACTATATTAATTAATTTTGAAATTAAGCGAATTGATTTTTTTTCAAAAAAATAAACCACTAAGAACAGATGGAAGATCTCACTAAAATTTTGTAGCAAACTTTATGCTTTATAAAAAAATGTTTCTATAATTTTTTGCTATATCGTTTCATTTTCGATAGAGAAGCGCTTTCGATAAAGATCAAACCATGTTTTTACAACCTTTAACTATTATTTAAAATGTATCAAACAATTTCTTCTACATGTAATGTATGTCCAAATGTTCTTTATTTATAGACGACATAAGCTATTTCGAAAATCAGAATTTTTTTTCCGTTTAGTGTTAATTTAAATAAATGTTTTAAATTATTAGCTTTGCCTCCGCTCGTGACGTCACATTTGCCACATTCGGGCCTGTAAATAACGTAGGCCTCGGCTTAGTTAACAAATATATGACGTCATGTTCAGTAAATATATAGCACATCTAGTAGCTACTGAATGCACAGAAAACAAAATAACTTTTCTCCAACTGTCAAAAAACTGTTCAATGTTAATACTCATGTTATTGTCATAAAGGGGGTAGTTTTTGCACTGACAAAATTAGCAGAGATGGCCGGGGTATGTATGGGTGCATTTAAAATAAGGTGCATATGTCGTTTGCACCGGGTGCATTGAATGTGTTTGTACGAGAGGGTGCAAACAGATATGCACATTTTTAAATATAACATAATGATCATAAACATAAACACAACCTAACAAATTTGGGTTAACGCTCGTTTAGTGCATACTAGATTTGTTGATCTGTAGTATAAAAAAAATTAATTGCACTGCATCGGATGCGGTGCATTCATTGCACCATTGTACCCTTTGGGTTTAATCGGGTGCAAAGGTGCAATAATTACAATAAACCCGGTGCAAACGAGCAATAACGAATGCACCCGGTGCATATTCCATCTCTGAAAATAAGTAAGATTTTGTTAGGCAATTTTTTTTCAAAAATGGTGTGCCGCAGAACACCATTATCAGTAGTAACATAACAAGAGAGTGAAAATAAATTGATAATAATTTGACGAGTTGTATTCGGAAGATTATTTTTTGACAAACCAATAGAAAGTACAAAACATATTAAACATGTTTTGCGCCAGTAAAACGTTTTTCGGCCAACGTTTTTCGGTCGTTACAATAAACACGCGTGTGTCGGGGGAACTTTGTATAAAGTAATATGCTTGACCGAGGGTTATTCGTTCAGACAATCGCCTAAACAAAATTTAATACATTTGAAGGTGAGGGCGATTGTCATTAAAACAAAAATTGAAATTACCGCACGATACGAGTACCTAAAGAGCAGTTCTCTTTCAATATTACACATCTAAATACCATCCCGTGTCGTCCGCATGTGCGAGTTCTGAACATGAGTTTGTATCTCATATTGATAGCCATTTTAGCTATCTTCTAGTAGACAGTGAGTTAGTTTACACCTTACGTTTAGGTTGCGGACTAAGCACTCGCTATTTCACTCTCAATAACGAGCGTGAGTGAAATATCAAGTGCTTAGTCCGCAACCTAAACTTCAGGTGCAAACTAAGTCAATACAGTTAGTCCTAGTTTCAAATAGTCTGATTAAAAATAATGCACAACCATTAATAAACCGATTTGACCATTTTTGTCAGGATTTGCTTTACAATATTTTTAATTAACTTAAATAAAAATCAAAATCGTAACTCATTACTCGAAGTTCCAAACTTTGATTGCTAATCGTCATTCATAAATTATCAACAATCTGATTAAAAGACTCATACACCTTTTGTACCGTGAAAAATTCAATTAATTCACCTTCTTGACTGATCTGACTCGAATTACTCGGGTTTATTTTAAATTTAGTTTCTAGGCATTTACTTAATCATAAAAGTAGCTGCCAAAGAAACAGTGAAAATGAGAGAAGTGTTGTGTTGGACTGGAAATGACATTTATTGATTTTTTAGGCCGTTGAAGAGTGCAGCTCCCAAGACCAGGCCGAGTCCTCCAATGTAGACAATGACGCAGCGGTGGCCGACGCTAATCTAAGTGGTGACGAAAAAGATGGCGATAAAGACGGCAAAAAGAAAAAAAATCGTTGTGCCACCTGTCGCAAGAAGGTTGGACTTACAGGTATAGCATACTGAGATTTATCTTTTAAGAGCGTGCCGTCATGTACTTGAAATTGAGGATGAATCCACTGTAGAGTTATGTAACAATTAATTATAGAAACTAACATTATCTTTTTGTCATGAGTAACCGATTGGTTATTCTATCATTGTTTATATATACAGATAGACTAGCAAAAACCGTAACATAGGGATTTCTGTTCACGGATAGTGGGGGTCGGCGAGTGAGGTACGGGTGCAGATGAGATCCATTCGATAAACTCGATTTTTGTTCAGTACGCTCCCACCGGTACTGGTTTTAGACGACATTTATTCACACTGCAAATAATTTATACGTTTCTTATAACATTTACATAACAATATCAATAAGTATCTGTTTTTTGCGAGAGATGTAATGTGTTCTCAAAATTTTTGCAAATATAATAAAAATAAATATTAACCATTTAAAATCAATAATAACAAATAAATTCAAATATTTTTAGTTATTTAAAATAACTAAAAATTCTTCAAAAAAAAAAAAATATAAATTTAAAATAAATTGATCGATTTTAAACGATCCGTGAACAGAAATCCGTATGTTACGGTTTTGGCTAGTCTATCTGTATATTTTTTTAGTACAAAAATATAATAGATAACAGAAATATATAAGAGATTATTTTTTATTGTTTAAAAAGTCCAATCATTTAGTAGCATTTGTTATCACGTGTTAGATTCCAGCCAATTACAAAACTATTATACTGGGAATATTCTACTATAGATTATTCTCGTGGGAATATTTTGGCTGTCATTTGTAATTTAAAAAATGTCACGTAAAATTCTATATAACACTATAATCCTATATAAACATTAAAAAATAATCTTTAGAATACCACTCGAGGGTTCGATAAATGGAAAATAATCCCCAGAATATTTCTTAAACTTGGTGTCCTAAGCCTAAGGCAATAGCCACTTGATCCCTGCGGGCTTTCGTGGCTAAAGCCAGACAACAAGTTTTCGAAATATTCTGTCAAATTCTCCGTTTCCATGTGGCTCCGTCGCTATTTTTTTTATCTTAAGTTGTTAAAAGCAATTATCTGCAAAACTTTCGGTTCTCGTAACTAGGATGAATGAATCAATCAACGCATAGTCCCAGTGCAGAAGTGACATAACTGCATATCAAATTTTCTTGCGCATGATCCTTGTCATGATCTTACTGGAGTACTCTCCAGTTCTTTTATGTTCATAAATAAGCCATGACCTAATATAATAATAATCATTCCATACCATTAGAACATTTGAAGGACGACGCAGAATTTTTGGCTTAACCATTTTTTGCATTTAAAAGTTTTTCTTGAGTGTTATGAATTGCGAAATTTGCATTTTTGCAAGTTTGAATTGAAAGAAAAGAATAAAAAAAGTCATTCACCTACCGACGTAAAAATTCCTAACATTAATTGCTCTGTACTGCCACTTGTTTAATTACATTTCACTCCCAAATGTGCTTTGATTTCAATTATTTTGTTTTTAAGTTTTTGTTTAAAATTTAACAACACAAATTCTCAAATCGTATGCACTCTGTAAGACTTATTTTAATTAACCTTGTCTGTTAATTGAGTTTAGAACTACGGATGCGTCTATCTACCTAAAATACCGTACATACAAAATTATGCATGAGAACAACTATTTTCTACATATTGGTTCACAAATAAGCGGATTGTTTAAAAAGTTTGTTTCCATTTGAAGGGGCTTGTTTAAATATTTGATTTTTTGTTTTAGGGTTTGAATGTCGT
>OY744558.1:12052643-12083421 GCA_963556235.1 Cryptophagus acutangulus
AAACAAAAGAAACCACTATCAATTTTTGATTTTTTTTTTTGGCGCCATCGAGTTGGTCATGTTTGTGTCATGGCTCTGCTCGAAAGGAAAACATCTACCACATAATAAAAAAAAATCTGGAAATGCATTTACGCAGTACTTCTCTCGTTATTGATATTAGTAAACACAACACAAATAGCATAAAGAACAAAACAAATGATTGAAATGAAAAAAAATATTGACAATTATTGGCTATTGATGAGTCTAATAGCTGAGTCTTCGTGACAATATTCATGCTCGTTTCCCCTACTATATCGTTGAACAACAAAATTATTGCGACCATGAAGTGGAAATGACGACTCGTCAATGTAAAGAATCTTTACAATACAAGTTTCATTTTGATTCCCTATTTTCATCATCTTTTCTCTAAATTTCATTCGTCCTGTAGATTAAAAAAAAAAAAAATGTTTTGCAATTTAAACTGTTTTTTTTTTATTTCGTATACATTTTGTAGGCACAAGTTAAATACAAATAACTCTCGCATACTAATCTCTGACCGGGTCGCATCTTGTTCTGATTTCATATAAGTTCCCCACATGGCATCTTGCAGATAAGCAACCATGTGAACGAGGATTTTGTTTGTATCATGTAGCAAATGATTGATCTGTTTGGTAAAGCAGATAAATTTTAAATAAATTTCAAATCTGTGCGTCGTTCATTCGGTTAAGATGCCAAACATTAATTTGGTACTTTTCTTCCTTAGGAAGGTTCCTTTTAAGTCAAGTGTTAGTGCTGTGAAACAATGCGTTCTTTAATACAAATATTGTCTACTTACCTTCGAATTAATTCTCGGCCTGCCAGCTGCCTACGCTAGTGTTATGTATCCTCACATCTATCTTCCCTGCTTTTAAATCTAAGCAAACCATGATTTATTTTATGCCCCATGCTGACTATCTCTGTTTTACTTTCGTTGCTGGTACTTGTGCATATGCATACAGTGAATTCCCATTTCCATCCTAACATAAATTTATTATTAATCACGTATCATTTGTGAATATTATTGAAATGTTAAAAAATCGTTTATTAATAGTAATACAATTTATAGTCCTTATTTTGTATTTGGTTTTAATATAACTCGTTAGTTGGAAGGGTATTTACACTAATTTTTATTTTTAATAAGCCTGGATTCATCTCCACAAACCTGAAAATTAATATGATTTTAATGATTAATACCAAACAGTAAACAGCCACTAACTGTATTTGTCTTTTACGGAGTCTTGATATTACAGCGGGTTTAATCTTGGAAACGCCATTTTCACTTCTTTTGCCACGACCAGTAATAATTTGCAAAGATTCTGACAACTTTGAACTACCACGCAATAAATCAATACTTCTATCAATGAACACATCCAATGCCTGGATAGCTTCTTTAACATACAGAAAATGTAAATCCAACGTATTGAAACTTTGTAATCTTTTTGAATGTTCGTCAAGAAACGCAGAAACCGCAAAATTGTTGGCTTGATCAAATAGTTGCGTCTGTTGTACAGCTAGGCCTGAATAAAAGTGTGCCACTTCAGTCATGCCGCGCTGAATGTATTGTTGGGCTTTTTGGTACAGTTCACCTCGTTTTTGAAGAAATGTATTTGCCTGCTCTCTATAATCTGTCGCCGATTGCGCTTCAATTCGCTGGAAATATAAAAAAGGTCAATAAAAAAAGTCCATCCAAAAGCTGATGACTTGGTAAAAATATAAATATAATTTGGT
The DNA here is from genome assembly GCA_963556235.1 of Cryptophagus acutangulus. Taxonomy (NCBI): domain Eukaryota; kingdom Metazoa; phylum Arthropoda; class Insecta; order Coleoptera; family Cryptophagidae; genus Cryptophagus; species Cryptophagus acutangulus. Next base: position 12,054,390 of record OY744558.1, read on the forward strand.
AAAAATATAAATATAATTAACATAAAACAAAATGGCTTTCCATAATTAAATTTGCAAATTTATTCATAGTTTATTGAACGTCGGTTGTACATACAATCGATTAAGTCAGAGCTGAACTTTTACCCTCAAATACATGTGTCAAAAAGAGAAAACCAAGAGTTAAGCTTTAGCGTAAGGCTCGGGTGATGATTCGAGAAAAAATAGCCAGAGAAAAATGTCCCCATAGCTACTGATCTCCCCCGGAAAAGCAAAATTAAATAAATGATGTCACCACTAGTAGAAAGTAAAGAAGCTGAGCTTTGATTTTACACTTTTCTACATACCAGTCAAGTTATCAAGCAAGCCATGGACTTGAACTTTTAAGACGAGGACTTTTTAAAGCTAACCGTAAACGCAAATTGTGGAAGCGACAAACAATAACATCTCTTTTATTAGAGTTAGGACGCAAATATTAGCATGAGACTAGAATGGGAGTATATTTGCATGTGTTGAAATGCTACGCAACAAGCCATCCTCGAAGCTATCTTGCGTTTGAGCGTCCGTACAGCCATCTACCGAGCACTAGAACAGGCACTCTAACGATGATTTTCGTTGAAAATATGATAAAAAAATTCAAATCGAGTGTAGGGCAATCTTAAAAACTAAAGAATCCATTTTAAATATTTAAACTGATATATAATCTAAATTGATTTACCTATTATTGCAATGGACAAAGTGTCATTTATGTTATTTTGTATTTGAAATATCAACTATATTAACTTTGAGCAGCTGTATCTTTTTTTTACAATGAACTATAAAAACTTTGTTCCATTAAAAGAGTAAATTCATGTTTCTATAATGTATATCACATTAAATATTTAAAATTGATTCAGTAGTTTTCGTGTGAGCCTTACACCGCATGGCAGTGATTTTTCCATAAGAATAGCATGCGTTCCAGTCAGACGCGCTGAAACGGATGCTCAGCCGAAATACTCCTCTTAAAGTAGGAGAATAAAATAGTGGTGGAAAATCGGACCAAAACCATACGCTTAAGTGATTATAAAATAACCAAAAAACCCCACATTTTCTTGCAGACCATGATATGTTTTGCACAAAATGACTAATGACATCACGAAAAAACATCAAATCTGTCGAATTCATCTTATATAAACAAAAAAACTTATATAAACAAAAAAGCAAACATAGGCCTCCTAGGCCTATTCAATGTCACGTCAGTGAGCAAGGCTAGTTTGTTTCAGAGCCCCCTCTACTATTTTTCTCTTACATATTTAGGCAACAAATTGCTTTAAAAGAAAATATCGATGATTGCATACATTGTTTGCTATGTTTATTTAGGGTTGTCCAACCTCCAACCTAATATGTTTGATCTATTTTGTTTATATTATTTTTTGCACGATCGTGTAATTTGACATGCTTACTGATTTTATAATAATCATAGTAGGTTACTTTTACAAAATACCGTGCGGTAAGTTTGCTTACCGCACGGGATGCGGTAAGTAAACGCAATTCAATTTTTTGTTTTTTTTTTTTAATCGATCCAATTAATTGCGTTCTTTAGATTTTTCAGGAATAATTGCCGAACATCCTATGTTCCACGCACTTTCAACATCCGAATCATCACTGTCTCCTATTTCTGATCAGTTAATTAAGAAACTAATTGGAAATTATTAATTCACTTATTAAATGACAGTAGTAACCAAACCATATGCTACTTGATAAAAATTAATTTATTACATTTGTAATTTATTAATCAAATAGTAATTTTCTTATGTCCTCGATCGTGCAAAAAACCTAATAAGCATTGCGGTCAGTAAGTGCCCTATCGGGCGTATTGGAGATCTCGACTACGTCTCGATCTCCAAACACACCCTCCACCGGTAGTATGCACTTACTGACCTTAATACTTAAATAACTATTTTGCACGATCGTGTAATTTGACATGTTTACTGATTTTATAATAATCATGGTAGGTTACTTTTACAAAATACCGTGCGGTAAGTTTGCTTACCACACGGAATGCGGTAAGTAAAGGCGATTCAATTTTATGTTTTGTTTTATAAAATCGATTCAATTAATTGCGTTCTTTAGATTTTTCAGGACTAATTGCCGAACATCCTATGTTCCATGTACTTTCAATTCAGATACATCACTGTCTCCTATTTCTGAACAGTTAGTTAATAAACTAATTGGAAATTATTAATTAACTTATTAAATGACAGCAAGGTACAACCCTGTTTTATTGAACTGCGTATCCTAGCAACGTAAGCTTAATAAGTAGTAACCAAACCATATGCTACTTGATAAAAATTAATTTATTACATTTCTAATTTATTAATCAAATAGTTAATTTTCTTATGTCCTCGATCGTGCAAAAAACGTAATAAGCATTGCGGTCAGTAAGTGACCTACCGGTACCGGGGGTATTGGAGTTCTCGACTATGTCTCGATCTCCAAACACACCATCCACCGGTAATATGCACCTACTGACCTTAATTCTTAAATAACTATGAGCGCACTGTAATAGAATTTGTGAACGAAAGTTGCTTCAAAGTTAAATTATTTTGATATTTGAAAACGTCAGTGTAAAATAGTAAACAATGTAAGCAACCATCGATATAATTAAAAGAAATATATAGAGGGGGCTTTTAGCAGATTTTGCGTTTTTAGCTTGGGTGTCTTCACCTACTGTGATGCAATTTTTACCTGCAGTGTCATAACCTCATTTACATGACAGGGTTAAAATCAAATTTAAAAACTACAGTGTTTGTAAAGAGGTCATGTTATGAAACTTAAAAATTTCCTAAAAATAATTAAAGCGTTTGCATTACATTGCAAAAAGCTTGCAGTCGAAACTTCCACATACGGTAAAGGGCCACTGCGGCTTTGTTTGGCAATGGAAGACTGAATGTCATCGCAGCTACCAATTGATAACTAAATGCTTGAGCATTTGGCCGCTTGCAGATTTATTTATAAACTTAAACTCACATGCGTTGACATATTTTATATTTTACCTTATTATTATTCTTAAGATAATAGGCCATATTTATAATGTAACATGTGTGGTTCTTTATTCTCGAGTGTTAGTAGTTATTACACTGAGATGATCAAGATTGATTAATTAAGAAATAACCATTTAAACACGTGAAAGTCAAATGCATGACCATGTCTTGTCGCTTGCAGAGCTGGAGGTTAAGAGAGTGAGAGAGAAAGCCTTTTACGCCCTCTAGCGCTTGGTCGTATTAGGATTTTTTGGCATTCAATATCAGCGGCGTAGGTATAGTGGTTCTTGTTCTGTCCTGACCTTTGGGATCTCAGCTGATTCCGCCTGCACCAAATCAATTGAAGGCCATGTAAAAAATTTACCAGTAGCGTAGAATATCTTCCAAGCAGCAGCGACTCGCCAGTACAAAAATAAAATATTATATTCATACGACGGCACTGAACGACAACAAGACGATAGTCATACGTGAATGTAACTTCTTTGTCATTCACATTGATTGTATTCATAAAATCTGGGAAATCATGTCGCAGCGCTGGCATCCGTACGTTCCTGTTACTTGTTAGCATATACTGTAATGGTCAGAACGAAACAGTCGTAATTGGAATAATGACAATTTGAATTTGTCAAGCCTTAAATATTATGTAATAAACGCAAAAAATTGAAAAATGTTAACCTAAAAATGTTGTGCTTCCCGTTTTTTTAAATTCGAGTTTTGTTTCTGTACATAGAATTGCATGTGTGTTGAACATTACATAGCGAAGAACCGTCCAAGAAGTAAACATGGTCAATTGCATCTTCTTACGGTTAAAATTAGCAAAGCTTATCCGACCCACACCGTTAAAAAACTTTTTTCTTCAATCGTACAAAAATAGTCATATTTCGCTTCTAAATGCGCAACTCTGAAGTAGATCATTTTTATATTAGTATAAAAATGAAAAAATTGTTACTAGTGTAATAATGTCTTGTATATCTGGTTGTCAGACTATCCTACAACGTGTAATAAGCTCCATATCTTCATCTATTGACCGACGCGTAAAACGTTATATATAACCTATATATGACTATTGCTATTTAAAATTTAATTGTCCTGTATAATAAACGTAGAAAATGAAGCAAGATTCATTAGAATTTATGGATTGTACTCAAGTTGCGCAGTTTGGCAGTTTGGCACAAGTTGCGAAAGATACAGCCGCAAATTTAGTTGAGCCTAGGCCTAGTACATCGCGAGCAGAAACTAACACCATATGAAGCTACTTCATTTACTGAACTAGATGTAGCTAAAGAAAATATTACCGAAAAACAGGGCACACATTATACAAGCAGCACAAGCACTGTAATAAAAAAGAATTTAAATGAACTTATAAATATAGATAACAATACGGCTATTACTGATTTAAATTTAAATTTTTCTAATTTCTCTAATTGTTCAATATTTAATTCTAATTTCTCTACTTCAATATTTTTAATAAGCTGTGTTTTTAAAGTTGTCGATTGAAGAAAAAATAGCATATATCACTCGGCATAGAACGCCTTTTCGTGTTTTGCCCATTTTGCAGCCTCGGCTATCGCCTCGGCAGCAATTCTGGGCTCAACACGAAAGGCTGCTTTTTATGCCTAGTAATTTAATATATTATTTTTTATTAAATCATATCTTTATTATTGATCTTTAAATAAAAAAAAAATCAAAATCGTCCCGAGGTAAAACATGCAACAACAAGTGAAATAGTGTATATTTTGCAACAAGTGAAAATACCGTTTTTTTCGTCAGTTAATATTTGTTAAAAATATTTGTTTTTTTTATTTGTGAACATAAAAAAAACCTATTTCACTTCGAGTATCAAATACTATTTTTTCTACGCACATATGTATGCTGTTTTTTTGGTGCTTGGTGGTGTAGTACAAGTATCACTAATAGGGCATTGTCACGGCCTTGAAAAATTGAGGGCAAGCTGTTAGTGTGGTACGCTAAGATTTTACGAACAATTATCCCGGTGATTTTTATCCTACAATTAACATTTATCTAGATTTAGTGACAATATTATAGTTTAGTTATTATTATTTAATATATAGTTTATTATTTTAAGTGTTATATTGTGTTTTGTTGTGTTTAAATTAGTGTTTATTCAGACTCGATTTTGAAGTTAGTAATGTTTTGTTGACAAGTTTTAAGCTACGTTTTAAATGTAAAGAATGTTAAAAATCCTATTATAATTAAATTGATGGATTTATATATTATATATCAAACAATTATAATAATTTTTGAAATAGGTAATGAAACCTTTAAATAACATTATAGTAGTACGCTCATGGTAACAGTGTCAAAAAGTGTAGCTTGCCCTCAACTTTTCAAGGCCGTGACAATGCCCTATCTCACATAAGGTTATTAAGTTAGATCTAATAACTATCTAATACCTAAACTTGAATTTCGCATTCTGATTCCATTGTTTGAATTGGTAATTGGATTTGAATATTTGGAACTACTCTAACCTCACTTTAATTTAAATTAAAATGGCAAGGAAAAATATTAATTTAACATTTCGCATAGGTGCGTTCGAGTAGCAAGTGAGTCAGAGATTTTTTTTTATATAATTCGTTTCAATACCATACAAAATGTAAATAAACTGAAAACATATATGTTAATTTTGTAGAAAATAGTTAAGCAAAGTTGATCATGCTAAAAAATTATAGTAACACGACCGAAAATATACATAAATCTAATAATTATTCATTTGTCGAACGCACTTGTTCATTTTTCAACTAGTAGAAAAATGAAGCATTTTCGCTTAGGGTATGCCATAGGTGAAAACACTATTTTCACATATATTTCACGTAGAAAAAAACATATATTGCAATCGAAAATAGACCAAATTAACGTTGTTATTAAATGAGAGAGTCAGATATAGTTCATTTAATCACTGAGTGAGTAAATGATGTTTTTTACTCACTCATTTTAGTGGATAAAAGTACACCTATAGTAAAGTCGACTAGATACTGACCTTTTGTATCAAATGCGCTAGACGTACTTGTCTATTGTTACGCTGTGTCAGCGCATTACAGGTATATGCCAGCATTAACAGGAACATATGTCTGCCAGCGCTGCGACATGACTTTCCAGATTTTATGAATACAATCAATGTGAATGACAAAGAAGTTACATGCACGTATATCTTTCGTGTTGTTGTCGTTCAGTGCCGTCGTATGAATATAATCTTTTATTTTTGTATTAGCGTGTCGCTGCTGCTTGGCAGATATTCTACGCTTTTGGTATAAAATTGACATGGCCTTCAATAGAGAATGCATAATATTTTTATTTTTTTTTATTTGCACCTGCAATGAAAATATATAGTTTATTTTATTGATAGGTGAAAGATTTTTTAAAAAAAATGTGCAGTAGATTTTGTAGTAATAAGTTTGTAGTAAAATAGGAATATTAAAAATTCCCGATATTTTAAATTTTTGAAAGCGCTTATTAGAGTAATATGCGTAGTGACGTCACATATAGCCTTCAAACAAGGAGCGTTTTTATCTCACATTTCTGTTTATCCCGTGAATTAAAAAGAGAGGTGGGATAAAAATGCCTTTGTTTAAAGGCTATATGTGACATCACTAGGCATATTACGCTAAAAAGCGTTTTCAGAAATTTAAAATATTGCAAACTTCTAAAATCATTATTAAAAAATCTACTGCTATTTAAAAAAAAAAATTCACTGTCACGCATCAATAAAATAAACTATATATTTCCATTATACATAAAAAAAAAATTATGCATGTTCCCTAACGATTTGGTTCAGGTGGAATCAGCTGAGCACCCACAGATCAGAACAGAATAGGTACCAATATATGTACATCAAATTTTAACACGTTATAAAGCTAGAAATAAATTAGGTTCTAGCGAACAAAATAAAGTTCCATTCGATTCTTTGAAATTCTTTAAATTTGTATCTTTCACCGGTTGAATTGGCACTCTATTTAAATTTTAAAATTTGTGGTTTATTTAAATTTACTATAATTATTTTAATTCTCAAAGGTTACATTGATATCGTAACCTAAAAAGTATATTGTAAAATCACCCTTTGCCAGTTGTCAGGGAGTTTACATCACTCAATCTTTGAAAATAAGTATGCATCTAAATATACACCTTGTACTAGTTCATACTGCTATCCATGGTCCTTAAATAATTGTCATTAATCTAGTCTGAATTTATTGGAAAAAGTGACCAATAATTGGAAAAAGTGATCATATAACAAGATAGCAATAAAAAATTGAATCAGTGTAGGGCTTGCAAAAAAATCGTATGTGATAGATAATAACATTTATCTATTTTACGTCTTTAAAGAAAATGAAGCTATAACAGCACTATAAGTAGTGTCGTAATAGAAAAAGGGGTGCTTTAACAGCCGCAAGGTTATTTATTTACAATTATATGTGTAATGACGCTCTTTATGTATTTTTGAAAGTTTGAAAATGACACATTGTTGACTTTTACTTTCCTCTCTTGGGTGGAAAGTGTTCACTTGCCACCCAAGAGAACACTTTCCAACCTTAAATTTCCATAGCACCAACATAAAAAAACAAAATTACCACCTTGATATTGAGCGGAATTTTGTTTTAATGTTGGTTTGACAGTTCAAAATTTCATAAATTTAAATTTATTATCACTTATTTCCGGTTTTATGTATAATTGTAAATAAAATAGTATACAAACCTCGGTGGGAAGGTTCATTACTGTGTTGAGATGTAGTTTCAACTATCTCATCTCTCGATAGAAATAAAATACTTTCAACCTCGGTTTGTAATATAGTACAAACTCGTGCAATAAAATTGGTCTTATGAAACATGTTCTTTATTATACATTATTTGAACGTCAAAACTGACTTTAAATAATTTAAATCAATGTATCTTCAGCATACGATTTTTTTCCAGCGCTTAGTTAATTCCATCATTTTTTTTTTGCTCACTCCGTATAATCATAAAACTCGACAATGTGCGAAATAAAACAATACAATGATACCGACAAAATCAAAACGCAAACGAAACTGCATGAATTTTTATTTCAATATTTACGAAAAGAAAAACCGTAAGCGACACAATCAGTGTAATAATTCGTCCGATCGGAGAAAAATGCACCAGGTGGTATGATTATAATATAATGAATGCAATTCACTTACGTCACTGTGTGGATGGTAGTTTTCTTCGGCCTTTGTCAACTCATTCATAATTTCTTCATTCAAGGGTGGTTCCCAAACTGCGTTAACATTGTCTGATCCTACAGATGCAATAACACTATCTACAGTTTCTTGATAATTGTGTCCATGAACATGTAATAATTCTAACAAAGCATCCCGTTCAATGTTTGGGAAAGTGTTGCATAACTTCTGTTTGCTTAATTTATCAGCTAAGCTGTCGACCGTTACAGTTTTCCACTGTTCGATTTCTTTGCGATGCAAGTTTTGTACTAATTGTTCATGCATTATGTTCTGCAAATTCGGTGCTTTCGTTATATTTGACAAATTATGCTGTTGTTGTTCGTCTTGAGCTTGCAGTTTACGTGCAAATTCTTCATCTTCTTGACTTAATTTGTCCATAATTTGGTTTTGAGCTTCCATTTGTTGATACACTGACTCAATGTAGAAGGTGTATAGTTGACGCGCTAAATGCACAGGCACTTGTACCACCGGCTGGAAGCCTTTGGGATAAGTTAAGGAAGGATCACCAAATTTGTTTTCCAATTGTGAAACAAACTCATCTCCTAAAGACAATTCCATCATTTCATTCGCGGATGATGCATTGTCGTCATCATCTACGTTGGTAGTTGGATAAAAGTCATCAAAATCTTCATACGAATCCATACCTTCTGAAGAATTCGTAATTTTTCGTTTAACACAGCCTCTTCCATGTTTGACTTTTAATAATTTGTCAGAGTAAAATTGATCTGGAATATTTACTTTGCTTTCAAGAGTTCTTTTTAAATCAAATAGTTCATCTGGTGTAGAACGATAACAATTCGAACTATTTGCCGAAATTTCCTCGGAACTAGTGGCGTTCGAACAAATAGCCTCTTCTTTGGCTTTTACAACTTCAGCTTGCACTTGGGTGAGAGGTTCATTCTTATCCTGATTCTCTATCAGAGTACATGTATCTGGGTTTTCATCGAGCAGTAATTCAGTAGTCACTTCCAAATTGCCGTTGCATTTATCCAGCCAATAATGCAGCGAAGAAGATGGAATATTCGGAAATAGGTTCGACAGAATGAGAATGTTATTGTCCATGCTGTCAAATAAGTCGTCGGTCTGGCTACCTTTATCCAACATAGATTTAACTGGAATCTTTGGCAAGCGAAGTGGTGTGTTTGAATTAATATTGTTACTTTCACCATACAAGATTTTAATTTCGTTACTGTTGTTCGCGCCGTTTAGTAAGCGAAAATCATCATCGCTTGTGTTGGAAGACTTCTCTTGTTTCGGCTGAACCCAAGCCAAATTTTCTTGTTCAGATAAAACATGGTAGTGGCGGGTTGATTCTAAAAACATTACGATAACATGAGGCTAGCGACAGAAAGTATTCTCACTCATCGAAAATAGAAGGTATATTGTGGAAAATTAACCCTTGCAAATACACACGAATATTGCAATGAGACATTCCAAAAGTGTATTGCATGGGTACTGATTTTTCTACAACCACAACACGATGTTCTCATAAAACAGCTATTTTCCGAATCTTAAAAAAAGTATTTAAACTTGTTTAAAATTGTATAATAAGTACCAATGTGTTAATTGGACCATTTCTTAAAATAAAGTATTTAGTCGTACATTCATAAATTTTAAATGATGTATCTCTACAAATTATGATGTAACTCGTAATGCAGAAAACCACGTTTTAATTATTCGCTTTTTATTGATTATTGAAATAACAATACGATGCAACTGTCTTCGACTATTTATGTCAATTGGGGTTTAGTCCAGTCAAATTAGGGATTTCACGTCGGAAAAATTGGCAGCGAGCGGAATTTTTGCACACAGCTTTATTGAAGCCATATATAAACATGTAAAATGTTCCCATCAATATCATGTGCGCTTCAAAAGTTATTTCGGGACCAAAAGTCACACAAATCACCCTTTTTAACAATATCTCGCATTCTATTGGTTTGACATTAAAAACGATTTGATAAAATATTATAGATAAAGTTATTACTACAAAAAAGGTTCTATGTATTTTTCACATGTGAGTAACTGTTCTCTCGTAATACGGCATTTAACTTTTTCACTGTGTAAATTAATGCTACAATGACATCGCATTTGAGATAAAATACTAAAAAAGCGTCTTTTTACACAAGATTTCTCTAATAATTTAATTAAGTTACTCATCCTTGGAACACCATAATTGTCATGTATCTTTTTATATCTTACAATAGGTTCTTCAGCTACAACTGCGCTTTTAGAGTTATTTTTTTAACTCCCATAATATGTACATATTATGATCGTCGATAGTAGTGTAAACATTAATATCCACAATACAATAATGCTTCCATTATATGGAGTTGTAAACCTTAATTTGGAAAAAAATATTCAATAAACGTTTACATCCATATATTCTGTGAAGAAACACAGATAGTCTAACCGATAACCAAGATGAAAATGATCGAGGTCGAACTTCAGTCATTATGGCATGACTAATGGCAGTGCATTTAATCTTGCCTTTTTTAGCATTAGGCTAGCTGGAGGATAAAACTCGGTACTAACGACCATCGAACAAATGTCCTTTTTAATTATTGATGCAGCAGCTTCCACAACTCAAAGACGTTCTTTCAGTGGTGGCGCTGCGCATTCTGTAAACAGCTGATTCTTAAATCGTCTGATTACATCGACTTTGTTCGAAATGAGGCTCGGAGAACTCTGAACGCTATCTGCCATCTCTCTCTTACATATTTGAAATAATGTGTTAGAGGAAGATGGCAGATAACGCTCAGTGTTCTCAAAGCGGCATTTCGAACTTGCCTATCATTTACATGCCGGTTAATTTTGTGAATCGTGTAAATCCAAAAATGTATTAGAAACGGTTGGTTTTAGACTTCTCAAATAAGAAGACCTTTTTTTGTGCCAAATTAATTAAAAAATCATAAAATGGAACCAAAATATCCAAAAATGTAACTAAAAAAAAAAAAATAAGGGAGCGATGCCCCCTGACCCTCCTATTTGGATCACCCCTGATGATATATCAATAACGAATTCACTACAGAAAAGTTGCATTTGTGAACTGTAATTTGTATGCCAAAATGCATTGTTCTAAGTTACAGAATACCTGAGATAAAAAATAAAATGTAAATGTTGACTGTCATCTTCAAAGAGGCGTTGCTCTCTTATTAAGCATTTTTGACCCCATGTTTTTAGGAACTTTTTTCTTATTATGCGCTGTAGAATCCCCCCTTAAAATTTTTGTATCGAATTCAGATACACCCTGTATTTATTGTGGAGATACACAAATTAAAATTTACGATTGTTTAGTAATATTTAAATTCGTTTTTGAATTCCAAAAGGCGATTGGCTTTCGCCTTTTCACCCGTACACTTACAAACATTTTAACTTTTTCCCCATTTAACTTTACTCCGTCGTGAGAAAATATCTCACAACGCTCTTGCTCTTCACCGAGATTTCAACCCGGGACCAACAGATTGCGAGTCGGTGTCTGCACCTCACGTCCACTGTGGTCGGCAAAATTTAAATTAGTAAAATTACTATTTAGTGTAATTATACAGAGAAACTAACGAAAACCGTAACATAGGGATTTCTGTTCACGGATGGTGGGGGTCGGCGAGTGAGGTGCGGGTGCCGGTGAGATCGATCGTTGAAAATCGTCGTCTTAGAACCAGTACCTGTGGGAGCGCACTGAATAAAAATCGAGTTTACCCGATTGATCTGCTCTGCACCCGTACCTCACTCGCCGACCTCCACCGTCCGTGAACAGAAGTCCCTATGTTACGGTTTTCGTTAGTTTCTCTGTATATGTTACGGCTAAAGTCTATACTTGGATAATTTATATACTAGCTAGTTAATATAAACTAACCAATTCGTTAGTTATTTTAGTAGAAAATCAATTTTCTACTATCTTAGCCAAACATTTGGCTAATTTATAAACTAACCAACATTATTGGCTAATTTAGTAACAGAAATTAAAGTAAATACAATATCCGCGATTTCTGGCTAGTTTGTAAACTAGTTAGATTCGATTGGCTAAAGCATTTACTTCTATTTTAGTGGCACAAAATATCCATTATCTGTAATCTAATATTAGTAATTATTTTTGTTAACTTATAAAATAGAAAGTATTTTTTCTAATACTATTTTAGAGTTATAACATTCTTGAACCAATTTTAATTTGAAAAAGTACTCATTCTGCAACAAGTGCAAGAATATTAATTCTTATACAAGTGATAGAATGACCACATGTGGCGCCATCTCATGGAGATTAACGCAACATTAAGCTATTGTATTTTGATTAATTCATTTAACTTATTAATTATTGATATTAGTAATATTATAATTCAATCAACTAAATCATTCATATTTAGAACATTATTTATGACATTTAGAACTAATTTTGTTTATTAATACATATATTATAGCGGCGACATCTGTGAACTAATTACCAAAAGCAACTAATTGCCTAAAAACCTAAAAACTGACGTATTTTAATTGACGATAGTATTAGAAAAAGTATAGTCTGAAACTTGTCGGAATGAATATTCAGCCCTCGTAAAACCGTCACACTCGCCTTCGGCTCGTGTGACAAATTTCTACTGGGGCTGAATATTCTCATTCCGCACTCATTGCAGAATATACTATTTTCTAATACTATTTTAGAATAATAACATTCTGGCACTAATTTTAATTTGAGAAATCATTCTGCAACAAGTGCAAGAATATTCATTCTTATACAAGTGATAGAATGACCATATGTGGCGCCATCTCACGGAAGTTGACGCAACATTAAGCTATTGTATTTTGATTAATGAATTATTCATTTAACTTATTAATTGTTGATATTAGTAATATTATAATTAATTAATAAATAATAATATTAATAATAATAAATATAGGCTATTATATTTACTTTAATTTCCGTAACTAAATTAGCCAATAATGTTTGATAGTTTATAAATTAGCCAAACGTTTGGCTAAAATAGTAGAAAATTGATTTTCTACTAAAATAACCAACGAATTGGTTAATTTATTTACTAACCAGCTAGTATGTAAACTATCTAAGTATAGACTTAAGCCGTACAACATATACATTGTGGTTGAAGAAAAAAGGAATTTATTTTTTTAGCACAAACACTTTTTGCTTGTTGAAACACATAAATACCTGATTGCATAATAGGTGTATGGAGGTCCCACGAACGAAGGGCATCCTCATCCACACCCCAATCATTTTCTACCTCCTTGAATAAATTCCTCGAGTTCCAGTTACCCTCTGAGCCGCAACCAGAATTGAACGTTGTCGTTGAACTTGCAGAAGCATCTTCTGTAAAATTGATTAAATTGATGGTTTCGATTGGGGATTTGTTTTTCTGTTTAGGATGCGCATCCTTGCAGAGATGGGCAGAGGTGTGGTAGTGTTCGTCCAATGACATACTGGAAGTAACTTTTGTTTTCGCAGGAATCGGCGGAACCTTACGAAAGACCGGTGGATAGATTCTGTATTTTAAATGGTACGCACTCAATAATTTTGTCGGAGTTATGTGCTTCGTATAGCGGTCCATCATTTTGTGAATCGTTTCAATCGGAACTCCGTGCTGATTTCTACTAGCCAATTGACGCAAGTTGAAGCTCCAAATAGTGTCCGGCTCTAAAATGCTGATTATGTAGCCGCAGTCTGTGGCCATAGTTACGTAGGCTTGCATCTCCCACATGTTAGTGTTCGTGTTATCGATGATAACTGGACTAACTCCACGACTCACCGCACTGAATACTCGGTTATGGTTCCACGAATGAGCTTTGTCCAGATCATGTTTGTTAAACTTGAATTGACCACGTTTGTCGTAAAAATAATCGTCGGTGCTAAAAATATGAATGTTTTCTGAATTGGTGCCCAATGTCCTGTCTAAAATTTGCCTAGCTAGGTATGATTTGCCAGAGCCAGGCAAACCCCGTAAAATAATCATCACTTGAAAACCTTTATTGACGTCACCGATGACTTGCTCAATATCCAACGCTTTTTTGGATAAGCTCTTGTCGGCTAGTGCTGGTGAACTTGAAGATGAGCTCAATGGCAGTGATAAGTTCAGTTTTGACTTGGGCTGCTGTTTTATTGCAGCCGGACGGCTTTGTGTAGAAATGCTCATTTCTAGTAATTTATTAGACGTCACATTCACTGCAAACAAAATGCTATGATCATCTTTAGATATTAATGGTTAGTTAAGAAATTAAATAAAAACAAGAAAATAATTCAAGTGTAGTTTTCATGTTCAGTAGATTAAATCAATATGTAGTTTAAAAACTTCTGGAGGTGTAAGATGTGAGTGAAAATAAATTTTGAGTTTATCTATGAAGAGATATGATATAAAAAAAACTAGACCCGACACTGACGGGCGAAAAGCGATATCTTTTAGACAAAACTCTGTCGACATTTTTTTCGGAAATGCCAAGAAATCCTTGGACCTCAACAAAACTACCGTGTAAAGTTACTAAATAGTAACTGTTTATAAATTAAAAAATGTATAAAAATATTTTTAAATAAGCCGGCTCTTGTGGTGCTATGAGCTAGCACGCTGTGTGTGCCGATCAGCAATCCGTGGGTCGTGTTCGGTTCAATTCCCACTAAGAGCGTGGATGTTTGTGATTGTTTCAATAGGCTACTTGGTTGACCAACTGTGGGGTAATACTCGCAGAGGAGATATCAAATAGCTAAGAATCGTAATTCGGATTCCACGTTAAAACTTAGGACCATGTGGCACAAAGACGAAAGTCAATAGCCCATTAACACGAGCTATAAACATTGTACTTTTTTTTAAATATGCAGTTTTTTGCAAAATAATTTAAATTTTTGAATCATAAGTTAATCTAGTCATTAGTCTGTTTCGTTTCGCTACTTGAGTTCAACAATTTACGGCGGCTTTTCCTTTTTTTAAATATATGAAAGTATGAGAATTGAGAAACATGTTCTACTAAAGTAGAACTTTACTGCCGATCAAATACTAGTGAATAATGACACACAAATTATAACATCCCCTTCAAACCAACACTTTCTAACAAACCATAATAAACTACAACCTATCAATGTACAAAATAACGAAAATTGTTCTATTGTCATTAATATCTCTCAAAAACACCTGTCGGCATTAGTGGTAAAAGTGACGCTATTTAAATGCAATTTCAGTACAAAAAGATGTGATATGAAAAAATCAGTCGCCGCACTGCTCGCTGAACTACTCGCCTCACTGCTCGCGGAACCGTGTTATTATATACTTACGGCACCATTTTAACACAATCCCAAAATACATATTTTTATTTTCTACCAAATTTATGCAATATATTCAAATATCCTAAGCACGTCATTGGCAGCATGTAAAATATTAAATCATTTCAGTCTGGTTAACATCTATAAGTTTATAGGTACTTATTTATTTAAAATGTAAAAATAACAAAATAATTTCACTAATATTTGCTTTTGCATTTCTGTTGCAAAATATATTTTTTACATTTAAGAATATACAACAAACATTTTTAAATTATGGTGGTAATAATTCATATTCCATGATCGAATTAGTTTTTGTTAATTAAATAAATAAGTTTTGTACTATTAATGTTATTTTAATATTATCATTAAATTGTTTCAACAGTGTGCAGCAAATTTTTATTAATACAGTCGCGAGCAGTGACACGAGCAGTTCAGCGAGTAGTGCAATTCAGCGAGCATTTGCATTTAAATAGCGTCACTTAGCACTAACGCCGATAGGTGTCTTTGAGGGATATCAGTGTTTTTGTAAGAAAGATAATGATATTGACTTGATGCAATGTTATTTTAAATATAATATGGGTATTTTCAAATATTTTCCGATATTTCAATATTCTGAATAAAATTTAACAAACACTAAACTAATTTAAAAAAAAATGCAAACTTGTAAACATTTTCGTAAACTTTGACATATTTGGTTGACATCTGTCACTTCCGGTAGACCTTTTACATTTTTAATTAACTTTTTGACATTTTTATTTCGCTATGTATTGACATCCTTTGATATTTTTAATCTGATAATTTGCAGTGATGATTAAAATTAGTACTGTGAACCAAATGTGAATAATATGTAAGCCATTTTAGTGATTAAGAATTAAGGGGGTGATAATAATGCCAAATAATATTGAATTAAATGTCTAACAATATTTTTGAAACATTTATTTATGTTTTTTAATAAAATTACTAGCAGGAATAAAATTTGGATGAAATCCACGCATTTTGAATCAAATGGACGCATTAAGGGTTGAAAGGTGATTTAAATGTCTAAAAATATTTTTAAATAGTTTGTATTTTTTAAAAAGTCACTAAAGAAACTAAATTTGAATACAATCTAAGCAAATCGAATTGAAAAGGTGCATTAAGAGTTGAGGGTGTGAATAAAATATCTAACATTACATTTAATCTAACGATTTATAACTAAGAATGAAATTACAACTACAATTAAGATTTGGAATAAAACAAAGAATGCGTTCTAAGACGTTTTTTTTTTTTTAAATTCAATTATTTCTTAATCATTTATACCTTTTGAACTAATACTTTTTTCAGTGGAACTAATATATTAAAAAGTTATGTGTGGTTAGAGCTAAAAAATGATGAGTTAAAAAGTTTATGGGAGAACTATTTCGCTTTTGGCTTGCCCCATTGAAAAAAAGGCCGTCGCCTTTTTTATAGTGCACTTAATTGTCTACAAATTACATCAAAGGTTTTATCATTTTAATTCAATATTTAAGGCGCTACGGGCCCGCAAGTTTAATGCAGTCCTAAAGGGCATAACTCTGGAACCCTACACAAGACTCTTTTTAATTTTTATTTTTTTCAATAATTTACAGATCAAAATCATACCTGAAAATTTCATTTTTCTAATAAATATCAAATATATATATATATATATATATATATATATATATATTAATCCTATTTCTGGTCTAAATACCATGTTCTAACCTACAATTTATAACTGGTAGAGTAAAGTTCCTGCCTAGAGTGGTAGCGCTTACTATATTTAAACTTTGAGTCCGATTTACACCATTAGATCTTTTAAAATAAGTATAGAGAATTCAAATTAAGAATTTTTCGCACCACTTGGCGCTGTATTGAACTATGAGCATACATGGGCTTTTTAATAAGGCACGTGGTTTTTGCAAACCGGCCGTCATGATTATATCACTAACTGATACAATGCGTTAAGGTTCATACACACTGATACATTGCCGGGGAACAACATTATTTATTATACCAGTCTATAGAATAGTATATTTTGCAACCAGAATTAAAAGTACGGTTTTTTTCGTGAGTGAATATTTGTTCCACGAGCCACGTAGCGGCGAGTGGAACAAGTTCACCAACGAAAAAAACGTATTTCACTTCGAGTAACAAATACTATTTTTTCTACGCATATATGTATGTTGCGTTTTTATGTTTGGTGGTGTGCAAGTCACTAATTTCACATGAGGTCATTATGGTTCGAGAGATTTTTTCGTCATATTGTAATTCAATATATTTTTTAAAAATATTGATATGTGCGTTCACAAAAATGAAGCATTTTCGCTTGGGGTACGCCATAGGTGAAATAGTATATTATGAAACAAGAAGTGAAAATACCGTTTTTTTCGTGAATGAATATTTGTTTAACGAGCCGCGTAGCGGCGAGTTAATCAAATTCACAATCGAAAAAAACGTATTTCACTTCGAAGAGCAAATACAATTTTTTCTACGCATATATGTATGCTGTCTCTTTGAAGATTAGTGGTGTGCAAGGTGCGTGCAAGTATCACTAATTTCACATAAGGTTATTAAATTAGATCGTAATAACTATCTAATAAAGTTGAATTTCACATTGTGATTCCATTGTTTAAATTGATAAATGTATTTCAATATTTGAAACTACTCTAACCTCACTTTAATTCAAAATAAAATGGCAAGGAAAATTATTAATTTGACATTTCGTATAAGTATATAACTAATTTTGTTTATTTATACATACAGTATGTCCCCGGATTGAGTTAACAATAGAAGAAACTTTTTTAGTTTTGATTTCTCAGAAAATTTTGTTCTTGATAAGATGGCCTGCATGTTGCCAAACTGAGATTACAGTTATTACTAATAATGTAACTCTTACCTTAAATTAGTTATTTACATTTTTATACAAATTTTGGACTTGAATTATTTTTAATTTAAAATTGTTAAAATATTATAGTAGGCGAGTTATCATAAAAACTATCTTAAATGTCATTATAAATTTAGTTAATTAATTTTTTGAAAAGTTTTATTAACAAACATAAAGAACCAAGTTTTTAAATGTTATTCAAATAATTTTCAAAATTATTTATTTATTACTTATTGAAATTTTTAAAGCGAACAAAATAATACCGTTTAAACCGCAATTTAGGCCTTAAAAAGAGACGATGAGGCAAGACGCTTGGATTTTTGTCTGTGGATCGGCAATGAAATTATGAATAACAGAAATTTTCATAAATATCTAGTTTTTTCTGATGAATCCACTTTTTCTACGAATGATGTAGTTGCATCACAACATTGTCGTTATTGGAGTAATACAAATCCACATTTCTGCCAGAAGCCAGCATTTTAAAAACTAAATGTTTGGTGCGCCATCACATATCATGGCGTGATAGGACCATATTTTTTTAATACAAATGTAAATCAACAAAGTTATTTACAAATGTTAAATAATTATTTTTAAGACAAACTTGAAGAACTACCTTTAAATTATTACTATTTAATGTACTTCCAACAAGACGGGTGTCCAGCTCACTATGTGTGTGTTCAACGAAGTGTGTGCTGATGTAGGAGGAGCATTATTTGAATAACATTTAAAAACTTGTTTCTTTATGTTTGTTAATAAAACTTTTCAAAAAATTAGTTAACTAAATTTATAATAACATTTAAGATAAGTTTTTATAATAACTGGCCTACTAAAATATTTTTACAATTTTAAAATAAAAATCCAAAATTTGTATAAAAATGTAAATAACTAATTTAAGGTAAGAGTTACATTATTAGTAACAACTGTAATCTCAGTTTGGCAACATGCACGCCATCTTATTAAGAACAAAATTTTCTGAGAAATCAAAACTAAAAAAGTTTCTTCTATTGTTAACTCAATCCGGGGACATACTGTATATTATAGCGGCGACACCTGTGAACTAATTGCCAAAAGCAACTAATTGCCTAAAAACGTAAAAACTGACGTATTTTAATTGACGATAGTATTAGAAAAAGTATAGTCTGAAACTCGTCGGAATGAATATTCAGCCCTCGTGGAACCGTCATTCGGCTCGTGTGACAAATTTCCACTCGGGCTGAATATTCTCATTCCGCATTCGTTGCAGAATATACTATTCTTGTCATTTTATTTTGAATTAAAGTGAGATTAGAGTAGTTTCAAATATTCAAATCCATTGATCAATTTAAACAATGGAATCAGCACGTGAAATTCAAGTTTATTAGATAGTTATTAGATCTAATCTAATAACCTTATGTGAAATTAGTGATAGTTGCACACAACCAAGCATCAAAGAAGCAGCATACATATTGCGTAGAAAAAATAGTATTTGCTACTCGAAGTGAATACGTTTTTTTTTCGTTTGTAAATTTGTTCAACTCGCCGCTACGGCTCGTTGAACGAATATTCACTCACGAAAAAACGGTATTTTCACTTCTTGTTGCAAAATATACTATTTCATAAAATTTTACGCTTACGTGATAAACATTTTCCTCCACTGCCCTTGCTCACTGACGTGACCTTGGACAGGCCTATAAAACGGAGTGATTTTTACAAAGTCGACGACCATCTATGTGAAGGGACTGTATTCACACATTCCATTTTAGATTTTATCCCCATTCCGCCCCACTTTAAAGTGCAACCGTCAATTAAAAAAAAAGTGCAAAAAAACAACACAACATTTTCATCGGTCCAAGTTCGGATTAATGAACACCACTTCCCTGGACCGACTACGAATCGTTCGGATTTTATATTCAAATTGAAGATCAAATAAAAAATAAGAGTGTAAACAAACACCTGTTTAGTAAAGATAACTTACTGTCATATTCGCACTCGTTTGCCACTTTCCTAATCGTATCTAATTTGATTGTATCACCAAAAAATTCACGCAATTGACTGACCATCTCGTCTTTTAGTGTAGAGCTAGCCATAATGTCCTAAAAACAATCACTAGGTTTATTATATGTATTTTTGGAAAATGCGTGTAGGTACCGTTCAAAGTTAAATGTAGGTACCCACTTAAAGGTAGCCGTAGCTGGTTATAGTATAAGTTAGAATTAGTCAAAAGCCGTTTCATTAACAGCACAACGCGATGAGCATAAGCACATTCGAATTCAAAACATTGATAGGTACCTATTCATTTAATGCAAAACAATTGGAAATGACCACATACCTTTGTGTTTGTGTTGGCTAAACCAATTCAATATCTAACCACTATCATCAACAACAATATTGTCAGACTCTGAGTGACAACAACTACAGATTAAGCCCAAAATAAAAAAGTATTGTTGATAATTTGACAACGAAATTGATAAACATATTGGCTCATGAGATTTGCCGTAGGGCAGTGACAGTGACATGACCTCGAAACGCTTGTGGAAATCGGCAAGTGGCGTATCTCAAATCCGATACCTGTGTACGATAGGTACTATTCACTAAATTTAACGTACTAAATTAGGTCATATGATAGTATATTAAGTTGGCTACCCATTTAAAAAAAAAATAGTAGAGTATAGTTGATTAAATAAAACAAAATTAACAGTTGCCTAACCTAACTAATTTTATTATAAAACGGCAATTTTTATGAAAATACAATTAATAACAACTTATAACAATAATTAATAAGTATTAACATTTTTTCTTACAACAAATAAAAGTCATAAAAAGGTATATTTATAAATAAATAGAAAAAATTAAATTCGATATCTACTGCCATCTATCGATCTGTTTTTAAAGAACAGAAACTTAGTTTACCTTGTATAATTTTTGCTTGTATGACCTAATTTTGTAACTAAATAGTGATTAGTGGTATTGAGTTTCATACGAATATTGAGTTACTAATGGTCTATATTAAGAGCGCCGTGGGTAGTAAGGGAATTTTGTTTTAATCATATTTTACATTACTATTAAATAAATTACAAGACTTGACAAAAGATGGCTTCAGGCACAACATTTTCATTTGTTTTCAATATTGATAATGAGAAATAGAGGAAATCTTTTGGATAAGAGATGGATCCACCGGCAAAGGCAAATTTATAGTTTGGCCCCCCATAGACTGAAATTTTTCGCTGCCCCTATAGTAGTTAGATGTAGTGGTCTCAAAACTCAAACCATCAAAACAAGGGGCAGATCCAGCAGGAAAAGAATTTATTGCTTTACGAACATCGTCTTCATTAACAATCAAAAAGGAATCATTACTTTTGAATTTATCTGAAAAAAGTAGATCTTTAGAAGGCAAAGGGTGCTTTTTTTTCAACAATTTAAAAGTAGTTTTATCAAAAGGTGCAAGAGAATCATCAGAACAAAGAAGTCTATAACTGCTCCTTTAATATCAAAATCAGCTACTTTAGATTGAACCTTCTTAAAAACTGAATACGATCCTTGTGTTTTTTTTATTTTTATTATCATTTTGAAATACAAGAGTGAATTTTTTTAATTTTTTTTTATTCGGTTTGTAATTGATTTCTCATGATTATTTCTTGAACATCCAAATGCTTTATATGCAAAAAGAAGTATATTTTCAACAGAAGATGAGGTTTTGGTGATAAGACATTTTTCAATAATATTGCTTAGTTTATCAGCAGTTAAAGAACGAGCATTTTTTGGTATTCTTCGTACTGTGATACTGTTTGGAAAAGATAAGTAAATCTGATATCAAAAGATCTTCAAAATGTTGAGTTTTTGAAATGTTTGAATGAAATCTGTTATTGTGAATGTTCAACCATTTATCGTCTTTAAAAGATCTGGACAGTGAATACAAAATTTTCTATCTGGAACTATATTTGTATGAGATTGCGATAATGGTAATTGAGTCATCAAATTTGTTAAGCAATTTTTGCATAACCAAAAGTTACAAGATTCTTCCATTAGTTTTAATATAAATGATTACTTAATTAAAAATTTCAACAATTAATTATATGATTAAGCATTTTTAAGTTTAATTAAAAACTGTATTAATTTGTGTATAACTGCTTGCCTAACTTATCAAAGAAACAGCGGCAACATTTTAATTACTAATTAACACAACATCTAATTATAGAGTCATGCAAATTTTGACACCACATTTCTATAACAATAGTAATATTTAACACTGTTATAACAAAAGCTGTAAAAGTCGGGAATTGTAGATCTACTAACCCAGCGTACATTTTTTGAAGTTTTGGATTGGCATAGCTAGATGGCGCTAGAGGAACATGCTGTTTGCTTGGTTTTTTATTTTAATTTTATGATATAAATTATATAAAAATTAAAATACTTTAAATACATAAATAAAAACAGAAGATAAAAATATGCAATTTGATAATAAAAATAAACTTAATACATTTATTATGCATAGGCAATATATTGTCAATAACACGAGGCGCATCTGCAGCATCCGGCATGGCCGCAAATATCCACGAGGCGAAAATTATTCAAATTCATGGATCAACTATATTGACTAATTTCCTGAAATAAATGCAAAGAAAACAAAATACGGAATCAAACGTCAAAAATCGCAACATTCATCCCGACAATCTTGGGACATTCAAGCTTTGTAGGGGATGTTAATGGGAAAGCGGTTGAACGTTGCGGTTCGGGAAAATATTGCCGTTAAAACTCCGGTTCATCTTCATCTTCATCGTGCCGTTGATTTTCCGGTTTATCTTCCTCTTCATTTAGCGGCTGATATTGCGGTCGACGTTCCAGATCATGCTTAAGCGATTTGAAAGCAGTTGATGTTGACGCGTATGCTTCTTTGTGTGAAGCGGCTTGCCGCAGAGATTTTTCAAGTCTACGTCGTTTCTTTTTTACGGAGCGCAAGGAGCGCAGGATTTTGAAGGTTTCACATAAGATTTACACCACCAGAGTGTCTTCGTTTTGTTTGGTAATATGATCGCAATTCTTTTCTCTTGTATTCCAAGTCGTCGCACATTTTAGAATTGTAATTGTTTCAAAATAACTTTTCAATTGACAGCTACGATTAATTTTGGTTGTTTGTAGTACGCGCCTCTATCGGTCGGAAGTGAACTACAATTTGAATCACCATGATAATGGAGGTAAGGTGCGTTCCGTTATTCGAATCGGATTGAGCCTTGAAATTGAAAAACTTTAGTTCTTTTTTTAATTAATGGAAAATATTGATTGTGAGTTAATTAACAATATAATTATTTATTTATGAATTTAGACAATTTTATCTTTCGATTAAAAACTTTATTAATCTATGTATAATTGGTTGCCTAACTAACTTAACACACGGCAACAACATCTTATTTATTAATGAACACAACAACTAATTATACAGTTGTGCTAATCTTGACACCACATTTCTATTATAATAGTAATATTGTTGTAACAAAAGCTATAAAAATCGAGAATTAAATATCTACTGATCAAGCTTATTTCCGAGATTTCGGATTGGAATTGTTAGATGGCGCTGTAGTATATATGTTGCTTGCATGCATGATCCGGTTTCTATTTACACGATTATTGTTTAATATTTTGTAACGGCCACTGAGCAACACCTTTACATTAAAAGTAGGTGTTGGTAATGAAGTCGTTCAGCTATTATGTCTCGTGTAGTCTTTGGAAATACGAATGGTATGGCTGATGGCTCAAACTCCGTGAATTAAAAACACGGAGGTCTTATATAATAAAAATAAAATCTAATGCTAGCTATGCATCTATAATTTCCTATTACCAACAAATAAAAATATACCGCGTGTACAGAAAATTCAATTGTTATTTATTATGAAAATGAAATGAAAAAAATCTCCCTGCACTATTCGTAAACGTACTTGAAATTATGAGTGCGAGAGAATTAGCAGAGAACCTAAAGATCAAAATTTGAAAAGAATGTAGGAAAAATTAGTATACCGTGTATGTTCCATACTTATTTCAAGATAATTAATTAATTTTATAATTAATTTTTATTTGGTTACGCCTGCGCAGTGCATACTTAAGCAAGTTGATATGTCAATTATAGATTTCTAAGGCTACATCTAGTCAAGGTTCATATATAAAACTTTAGAGGCCGCTGAAACATGCATGTTGCTAACAAATAAATATCGACTTGTATAAATAGCATTCTACAATTTGAATTACTAATCTGAATCCCAACTCACTTCTATTAAAAAGAAGTGCAAATTGGGAATGAATTGGATCAATCATTTTATTATGATATATTACATAGTATCCAAATATATTTGATTATAGATGGTTATGTAATGTTTTTCTTAAACTTCGTGTATTAAAAACACGGAGTTGCTAATATAATAAGAATAAATTCCATCCCCATTAATTGAGACGTAATTAACTCAACAACTATTAGGGAATATAGCTAACAGAACTCCCTCTGTGGATAAAAGACGAACTTCCATTGTTTACAGAAATTGGTTTGAGTTTAACAGTTTGTTGTGCATTGTTTACTTGTTTAGTGAGGTTAAGTGAACCCTTCGGAACCATATGAAATGAAAGTTTTTTGAATGGGTCTTTAATGTTCGAAGATGTGCACCCTTTTACGCAACATATTGTAGGCACTTTAAAATAAAAATTTAATGTTAACCGAAACCGAACCTAAAAACCACGTTGTTTACAAACAAACAGTGGACTGACAGGCAGAAGTATGTAAACATTGGAGAGCACAGCAGCGCCTCATCGGTAGTTTTATTCGCTAATAGTTCATTATAATTTATAATTTTTATAGTTATTATTAAAAATAACTAATATTGTTTAATTATAATATTTATTTTTTTTTATGTACTTTTGTACAATTCATATATAATAAATAGTTAATTACACATAACAGTGTAAATATATACATTAATAATTATAAAAAATTTAAATAATGATTTATAATGTACATATTATTTAAAATAGTGTCAATTTTACGTTATATAAAAAACAAATCTGTGAATATTCAATTTTTTCATTTATAAATTTGATTGTTGTTGGAAAAAATATATACTATACTATTATGGTAGAAAGGGACAAAGTCGAGTCGAGGGATTTTTTTTTTTTTTTTTTTGAACTAGAATATATTATTAATTTTTTGTTATGATAGCCCCCACAAGAGGCAATCACCCTTCAAAAAAAAATTAAATTAATTTCCTTTCAAGAATATGAACGGAATGTTTTACTTTATTTTAGCAACCAGGGGGCTTTGTTAAGTCGATCGTTATTTCTGACTCGTACCCATTATGAGCTGTTGTTGACCTTATAGACAATTCCAAGCTGTCCACTATCACTTTTTCAAAATAATAATTTTTAAAATTACTTAAAATGTGCGAATCATCAAAAGATTCGCGTTGTTTTCTCTCAATTTGATCGTTGTGCGCCCGGGAAGTGAAGTTCATAGGAGTTACATGCAGTTTTATGTTTTGATCCATCTAAAAAAAATCTCTAGTTTAGTTCATTCATATACAGATTGACTTAAAGGGTATAAAAATTACAAACTAATTCCAATTTTATGGCAACAGCCAATTTTCGAATTTATTTTATAAATCACATAAATTTTTTGATATTATTATTTCACCTATTTGTCACATCTATTGCCAAAAATCAATTCAGTTGCCAAATAATAGATAAAAACTTGAGTAATCAAAATGAGCTTGTATTTAATGATGCAATAACAAATGCACTAAAAACCGAAGATATTATTTGGCAAAATAACCTTATTAAAAAAAAAAAGAAAAATAGTACTAAAGTCGCCTATAGAATATAATAGCCATTTAGGCAATAAGTTGCAAAATGAGAGTGTTTTAAGCACGAGATGTAAAACATATCGAATGCTGCACAACACATCGAATGCTTAAAACACCGGTTTTGAAACATATTACATACAAGATTTTTTGTAACCAGCACTTTATGATAGATAATAATACATTTTTAATTTTTATATATATTAAAATCTTTATTGTCACAAGAACAATCGGCTATGGACTTTCGTCTTTCTGCCAATATTTAAATTTTCGTTTTTTTTTTTAATTTTAATATTAGGCAGGTGCCAATTGGAATGGATTTGGTATATAGTGTCAGTTCTCAAAAACAAGTGTTTTACGCACTAGTGCCTAAAAGTATGTCATTTTAAAATTGAAAGGACAATCAAAATCGCACTATAACAAAATGCTGTTGCAAAAATTACCTTTTTCTAATACTATATTAGAATAATAACATTCTTGAACTAATTTTAATTTGAGAATGTACTCATTCTGCAACAAGTGCGAGAATATTCATTCTTACACAAGTGATAGAATGACCACATGTGGCGCCATCTCATGGAAGTTGACGCAACATTAAGCTATTGTATTATGATTAATGAATTATTCATTTAACTTATTAATTGTTGATATTAGTAATATTATAAGTCAATTAACAAAATCATTCATATTTAGAACATTCTTTATGACATTTTATAACTAATTTTGTTTATTAATACCTCGATTAATACATATATTATAGCAGCGACATCTGTGAACTAATTGCCTAAAAGCGATAGGTACTAGACAGCGACTCAAACTGACATATTTTAATTGACGATAGTATTAGAAAAAGTATAGTCTGAAACTCGTCGGAATGAATATTCAGCCCTCGTGAAAACCGTCAAACTCGCCTTCGGCTCGTGTGACAAATTTTCACTCGGGCTGAATATTCTCATTCCGCACTCGTTGCAGAATATACTATTTCAATATAAAGCATTATTGACCATGTGACCGAATGCTTCAAATTGTCGTCTTTGCTCGTCAGTAAAGAAATGCACTTTACCATACAAAACATGCGCAGCAGACGGATCATCATTCAAAATATCCACCCCCATCACATCAATAAAAATTTGTTTGTTAAAATATAATAGAATTAGACTAAATCCATAATCGCAACAATACAATTTAGCACCCTTGTAGCATTCGGCTATCATTGAATTGCTTAATTTCGCTCCTTTGGATCCAGAAGAGTCAAAACTGCAACAGTCATATCCAATTCTCTTGGATCTGGAAACAAACCTCGACGCCTCGTTATTGCGGACCTTGCAGAATGCCTTCCTAAAATAAAATATTATAATAATTTGAAATCGTTTTCTCGTCGTTTATACAAACTTGAAATCGTTCAAAATTCTTTCGGATTTCATACGAAGTCATGTGTACGGACACAAAATGTGTGATGTGCTGTGATTCACGTCTCCGTAATACCAACATTTCTACTTGATTCCGCGATGAAGCCACACTTCTTTCGGAATTTCCCATAATTTTCACTTCAGCCGTTTGGTTGATTTTCGTGACTTGGATTGTGGTGTGGGTGGTCTCTTCTAATCGTTTGTCCTTTTGGTCCGATTATTGCCGATTGCAGTTGACTAAAACAGATAAAATGTAAAAAAATTGTAACAAAAACTGTAAATTGTAAAAAAGTATACCAAAAAAAAAAAAAATATTTTTGATGAATTTGATTTTTAAATATAAAACTCAGAAATTCAAACAAATTCAAACAAATTCAATTGCACTTCAGTAAAAAATTTGAATATAAAAAAATAATAACAGCGCAATTGATAAAAATCTTCACAGAAGACTAATTGTGGTATTCTAGTGGCAAACGCTCAGCAATACCAAAATAAAATTACAGTGAAATGCTAACCGTTTAGTAAAGTCTACTTAGGACGGAAAAATGATGTTTTAAAAATAAAAGCCAAAATCCTGCATTTATTTCTAAGCAACCTATTTCTCTACAATACCTTGATACAATTGAGAGCAGAAAAAGAGGGACATCAATTGACATCTGTCAGTTTTAAAATTCGATGTAATTTAAGTTTTATTGTTATTTTACAACGTAAATATTCTTAGGACATGGCAAATTGGACATAATTAAGATATGGAGATAGTTAAAAAGGAGCTAATTAGCACCTTGTAAGAGCAATTTAATTTTTTTATTTCGTCATAAAATTCCCAGATTTTGTGGCAACTATGTCATAAGAATCGTCGATTTCTGTACAAGCCATCATGCCAGCTAAACAAAAATTGAATCAAAATGCAAATTGCAAGAATAAATTAATAAATTTACCATCATTGTCTTCGTAAGGGGCTAAGCGATTTTTGTCGGTCGTTTCCGGAACCACTTCGTTAATGTGATATGACAGACTTTTAAAGTTGAAATCGTTAACGTCTCATCTTGATAAACTATTAGCTCCACATGGAAAACCAACGGATCTTTCGACGTAAAATAATCCGGGAACAATTTCGGATTAGACATTGATGTCAATTGAATCCAAATGTTAGCCGGTATCACGATTAGAGAAAGTGAGGTTGTTATGTCTTGTTTCAAATTACATTCACAGGCGTATTTAAAATAGCACGAACCACAAACGGATTAGTAATGGTACAAAATTGTAATTCTATGATAAAGGACTTGTAATATATAAAAATTAAATCATTTCAATCTGAACTTAGATCAGCTGCAAAGTTCGAGTAGAACAGAGCGATTTAGAATCGATTTGCGCGCCATCTTCATTATGGTTATACAGTTGGATATCTAAAAAGTCCGCATTTATAGGGATCTGCATGGTAACTGGTGTGTAACCATGCTAAAGACATTTTGGT
>OY744558.1:12083621-12200675 GCA_963556235.1 Cryptophagus acutangulus
ACCATACAAATATTTGCGCCATCTATGGAAAAATTCGGAAAAAATGATATTTGTTATAAATAAATTTGCTGGAGCCACTGCTGTTAGTGAAAACCCAAAATCTGAAGTAAATTCATTTTGCAGTAAAAGTTAGTTCTGACTAGGTAAATCGCAATGTGACCAACCACTTTATGTAAAAACTCGAATAATTATTACCTTTTTAAATCCGGATTTTATCTAGGATTTTCAGTAAAAACTAACTTTTACTGAAATATATTTAATGGTTTCAATATAATAGTTATTTCTTAACTGGTGAGTAATGTGACATATAAGTCACGTAAGAAATAAGCATATAAGCAAACTGTTGCACTTGATTTCAATTGCAGCTCAGAAATTCATCTCCGATATTGCGAACGATGCGTTGCAACATTGCAAGATGAGGTCTACAAATTCATCGAGCAGTCACAGCAGTTCAAAGGTTTGATATAATTGCTTTTGATTTGTTGTTTATGGTAGATAATGGTTTTGTTTTGCATTATAGAATGCAAA
This sequence comes from Cryptophagus acutangulus, assembly GCA_963556235.1. Classification (NCBI taxonomy): domain Eukaryota; kingdom Metazoa; phylum Arthropoda; class Insecta; order Coleoptera; family Cryptophagidae; genus Cryptophagus; species Cryptophagus acutangulus. Next base: position 12,084,150 of record OY744558.1, read on the forward strand.
AGGTTCAAAAGATCGCAGATATTGTCTCACCATGGAGGATTTAACTCCAGCTTTGGCTGAGTTAGGCATCACCATTAAGAAACCACATTATTACGTTTAATTACCGCTTGATTATTACTACTTTTTATTATAGCATTATAGCGGGTTAGCAATCTTTTTATTTTACATTTTTTGCTTTAAGGATTTTACATTTACTTTACTTTTAATTTTTATAGTAGTAGATTCGAGTTTTCTCAAATACATACAAATTTATTTTAAACCCACGATTAATTAAATGTCTCTAATCGCCTTTAAAGAATTTTATTATCGACAATCTTACATAATGAAATTATTAGAACAGGTGAAATTATACCATAAACATGTCTGTACTTTCGTGGGAAAAGTACTTTCGCAACATCTGCAACATTTGCTGATGCCAACGATCCAGCGACGCCACTCCATCAAACTGCTCGATCACATTTCGATACCCTCCCAGATCATCATTTACGATAAAATAAATCAATGCCATGACGAAATGGTACTCAGTCGACACTTGGAAAGGAGGATACATGTCCACATAATGACCCACACATATCGCGATCTCATCACCATCTTTACCCATGTGCAGTTGGCAAATCGCCGCACAGAAAGACGCATCAATCGTCATAGTGGCCGCCTTCCCACTCGACAAATCGTAACAAGCCACCTCCTCGAACATCTCAATCGCATCTTCGAACAAACCGTGTTGGCTTGCATGCTTGCCAACACGCATCACGCATTTATTTGCGAGAACATGCGACTCAGTTTTGCGGTACAACTCCGCGGCATGTTGGTAGTTCAGCATCGCTTGCTCAATCTTAAGATCCTCTGCGAGCCAGTCGCCGATCGTTTCGAAGGCTTGCGCCGCACTTTTGGTCAACCCACGTTCCACATACAACCTCGTCGCGCTCTTCATACAATTGATGGCAATCACGATGTCTCGTCTTTGGTAGCACTTGACCGCTTCAATAAAATTGCAAGCTGCAAAATTAAGGCTGCAATTCGACGAAAACCTATCCCGATTTTATGCATCGCAAGTTTTACTAGGGATCGAGTACTTGCTTATATGCCCGTGGGGTCAGCCCCTTGGTTGATTGGTCTAATTTTCTAGTGACTTGTATGTAATAATTAATACATTTTATCTCACAATTAACATAAATGAGTTATTATTATTATGGACATATTATAACAACATTATTTATTATTATTATTTAGTTTATTTTTTTTTAATATTATTAGCATATTATAACTACACACATGACAATTGAAAATTTGCTGGAAATGAGATACCACAGTACTTCTCTCGTTGCTATGTTAAAATTTCTGATTAAAATTTTTAGAATTTTGAGGCATCTTTTGTGGAAAAAAATGTATTGGGTTATTTAAAAATGCCTTGAAAGAAATCCGAGAATTTTTACTGTAAAGGGTATATTAAGGGTTGAAGTTGTAAAATAAGGGTCGCATATTATTTTTAACTAGATCATTTGTAAATCTATTTTAATTGTATAGTAGAAATATAATATGAAGAAACTCCGATCCATATGACTCAAACTGTATATTTGAGGAGTGGTGGTGTGTGGTTGGGGTCGTAAATTATTTTTAATCACTCATTATGTAAATTAATATAAAATTACTGATGAAAAATGGTGGGTTATGTTGACATATACGAATCAAAACATCACCGTCAATGTTTGAACAATTAATTTAAAAGACCAACAAGCCACAAAGGCTTATTTTTAAGGGATGAAATGTTTACCAGCATTTTCTTCAAATCAAATATTCCTCCTGGCAGGTATTCACGTTACAAATTATGCATTTTTACAACTTTTTGACCTTTCAACCCGTAATAAAAATTCAACCCTGTAAAAAACTCCAGATTTTTTGAAAACATTTACCACTTGGGCTATACACGATACATATGTTCAATATTTGGTCAAAATCGGCCCGCAACTTTAGAAGATTAAGGGGATCCACCGATTTTGCAATTTTTAGCATGTTTTTGGCCTATAACGCGCAGGTCTTTGAGAATTTTTTATTTCTATATCATCTATGGGCGGGTAGAAAAAAAGGACGCAAATTATGTTTAAATCGGGTCAGTAGATTCCGAAATATAGTGGTTTAAATTAGTGACTATGATTTTCGTAATCTACGCATTTTATAAAGTCGAAAACGGGGAGAAGTAATTAGCGAACCGCCTAAAATTAATAATGTTCCAAATTAAAATGATGTAATTAATTATAATTGAGTAGAAAAGAAAGTACTCTACTATAAATTCTACAACTAAAAAGTAATTTTGTTTAATTAGTTTAGTGGGGTAAGACACTGTCTCAACCCCTTTCTTGACAAATAATCTGGAAATAATACGTAACAAGTAGGAAGTCGAAGATTCGTAAATAATAATAATATTTGGTAATACCAGCAACTTAGTTGATGTAGCGCCATCTAGTGGAACATAAAGGTTCATGAACACTTTATGAAAATAGCTTTAACGCTCCCATAGTCGAATATTTGCAACTAGAAATGCACCCTAAAATGTAATGTGAAATAAATTTATATTAGCGTTTGTCGATCTTTTGTTATCAAACCATGTTAAAAAAAATAAAGATATACTTAGTGTGCACTAGTGCAACCTATTGAAAATCGCTATTATACTTTATCGCGTGCAGGAGCTAGGAATTTTCATTTCGCTAAAAATTTTCAGATTTGCTTCTATTTCACTTTTATTTTTTATCCGATTTTGATGTGCGATACATCAATGGGTTTAGAAAACATGTGCCTTTAAGAAAAAAAAAAGTCCTTTAAAATAATGTATATTTAATAATAAATAGTTGAAGTTTAATAGATGAACTTCATTATGTTTCAACCATTTCTTATTAAAGGACTTTTTCTTTCTTTTTTCTTAAAAGCACATGTTTTCTAAACCCATTGATGTATTACACATCATAATCGGATAAAAAATTAAAGTGAAAGAAGCAAAACTGATAAATTTTTAGCGAAATGAAAATTCTTAGCTCCTGCACGCGATAAACTATAATAGCGATTTTCAATAGGTTGCACTTGTGCACACTAAGTATATCTTTATTTTATTTTAACATGTTTTGATAACAAAAGATCGACAAACGTTAACATTAATTTATTTTACATTACATTTTTTGGTGCATTACTGGTTAAAAACACTCGACTATAGGACCCTTAAATCAATATAAAGTTGTTGGAATTACAAGTACAAGATTATGTTTAATTAATAAAATGTGGGGTAAGACAGAGTCTCAACCCCTTTCTAGACAAATATCAAAAATATTCTAGTAAATCGACTATTGCCGTTGACGTGCACTTGAACTGACTTATCATATCTAAATGCAACTATAGCAGCAACATATAACTTAGCGCCACCTACAACGAGCTCCTTTAACTAATAATTGAAACGTGAATATTTTTCATAATTTTGTTTAAATTGAATAAAGGTGGAGTAAGACTTGAAAAAGTCTCAACTCCTTTCTTGACAAATACACCGGTAATTTTAACTCATCCAAAATGTAACAAGTATTAAGTCGAAGATTCTTAAATAATAATAATATTTGGTAATTGCAGCAACTTAGTAGATGTAGCGCCATCTACTGGAACATAAAGGTTCATGGAAACTTTATGAAAATTGCTTTAAGGCTCAACTCCTTATACCGAACCCGTATATATATATAGGAGTATTCCGGAGTTTGTTGATGGGGCAACTCTACCGCGAATTGAATTGTGATTATGAATTATAATCAATCAATCAATTTATGACGGTCCCAAGCCCAATATTTATTAGTTATTATAAACAGTAGGGACCCATCAACATATTTTTGTTTAAATAGTCTTAGTTTTGCAATTTATAGTTTAATTTATGTAATGTCACAGATAAGTTTACAGATAGGCTGTTCAACGATGTTATTTGTTTCGCTACCTATTCAGTTTCCCTCAACCCGCGTGTATTTTATATTGCCTACATCTAGGAGTATGCCTATTATATTGCCTACATCATAGTTTATTTAATTTTGTTTTGGAAGAAAACTGTAATCACATTATAATTTAACGGATGGTTTTAGAAACTGTGTCTGGACGTGGGGTTGCAACTGTTAAATTGTAACTGTTAAATTGTCTGGACGAGGGGTTGCAACTGTTGTAATTGTTGGTTGGGTGTGGTTTGGGCCATATGACTCTCCGTGGCCGGCGTTGTACTAAAAAATGCCCTCTCTGTTCGGGCGTTGGCAATATCAAAAATGCGAAACAGTTTGCCCTATACGAAGGCACATCTGTATATAACCTTATCTGTGATACCGGCTAACATTTGGATTCAATTGACAACAATATCTAATCCGAAATTGTTTCCGGATTATTTTACGTTGAAAGATCCGTTGGTTTTCCATGTGGAGCCAATAGTTTATCAAGATGAGACGTTAACGATTTCAACTTTAAAAGGCTGTCATCACATTAATGAAGTGGTTCCAGAAACGACCGACGAAAATCGCTTTGCCACTAACGAAGACAATGATGGTAAATTTATTAATTTATTAAAATGTTTGAAAATCCATGAGAGTTGAATTGTTAGGTTTGTAGGAAAAGAAAGACGGTCCTTTATCTCTCAAATTTAATCATCAGTTTTTTATTTACGACTAGTTTCGATACTTTAGAGCAGTATCATCATCAGGTAAGAAACACTACAAAATGTGTAACAATTAGAAAAAACATATTAACACCAATCAAAAATAATTGTAATACGTATGAGTTAGAACAATTGTAGTACAACAACATTATTTAACAATTTAAAGTGTGTGAAAAATAAAATAGGTTAAATTTAATATTGAACATTTATGAAAGTCTGGTAATTATTTTTAGTCAAAAGTGTCAAATTAAAACATATAAGTGATAGATAAGTAACATTTAATGAGTGGGAAACAAAGAAATTAAATTGGTACATAAATTTGTAAATTTGTTATTTAAGAGTATAAAAAATCGAGTATATAATTAAAATACAAAACAAAGTAAAAATGTAAAACATGTAAATAATATATAAATAGGGTAAAAAATTGTTTAAAAAGTTATTATATTATAGAGTTAAATTATTAGTCAAGTTGTAGATTATTTGTGAATTGGAAACATTTTTTTGTTTTTTTTTTAAAGAGAATAAGGAGTATTAATTTTGAAAATTGTACTTACTTGATGATTAAAAAATTTAGTAGTAACCTTTCATTAGATTTAAAAAATTTCGACTTAAAAAATGATTTTTTCAAAAGTTCAAAAAAAAAAAAATTCAAACTGCTAATGAAAAGTTACTACTTAATTTTTTAATCATCAAGTTAGTACAAGTTTCAAAATTAATACTCCTTATTCTCTTAAAAAAAAAAAAAAACAAATTCCAATTTCCAAATAATCTACAACTTGACTAATAATTTAACAATATATTTTAGAAATGAAGGAAGTTTGTCTAGTTTTGCCTAAAACGGCAACTTCCAAAAACGTTGTTAAACAAAGTTATGCCATATTTGCTTGGCAAGAAATATTCAGAAGAAGTAAGTGTAAACTGCCATGGCTTATATATAATTAAGCCAAGAAATTAACTTATAATTTTAATATTGTTTAGCTTTCTCATGAAATTAAGTCGAAACATCTTAACATTGACAAATTGATTTCTAGAAGTTTCGCAGAAATGAAGAAACAGAACTACGGCTATTCGCTGTGTAGTTCTATCGAAGATGTATTAATACTAGATGATTTGATAGACACAGATAAACGTAAACGTGAATTTAAGCACTATGACCTCGTTTCATCCACCTCAATTAGACAAAAAGATAAAGATCGAGTGCCGTCTCGCAATAACAAATCCAGAATTAAAGCGACCGAAAAAACCAACGTAAAGAAGTCTTCTTTCCATGAACCATTGAGTCCAACAAGTTTATCGAGTGACGCTTCATTGAGTTCTTTCGTCGACCTTGAAAATGTACAACCAGCAAGTCAAGTAAAAAATAAGCGGAAATGTTTTTTAAGTGAACCATTAAGTCCTGAAAGTTTATCTACTGACGCTTCGTTGAGTATAGAAAGCCCAATTTTGAAGTCCAAATTTAAACAGGTCACACAAACTACAGCAATTTTTCCTGCAAATTTGCAGTATCCAGAAAATATCGAGTGGAAACGAAGCCCATCTGTTGAAGGATGCATTACAATTAGTAACAATGGTAGTTTTTCCGGGATGAACGTTAAGATGAAAACTGACTCTGAAAAATGCATTCTTATTGATGACTCTGATTCCGATACGGACGATGTACTAACACAAGCGGTTGATGTGAAAACTGCCGCAACTCGTCGAAGAAACTATAAGCAAACTCCACAGGCTTAAGGACGTGCCAGTATTTGAGGCTGATAGTGATATCCCATCGATTTTTGACGAGCCTCGCCAAAAAAGCGGAAAAGAAAACCACAGAAGTATTCGAATGATACTCTTGAAATATTAGGAGTATTGAGAACTGATTGCGGATTTCCATTCGCAATCAATCCCATTAAATTTATTACTTCTCTCGTAGAGGAAGTATTGTATTCATGAAAAAAAAAATTTCTCCAAATTTCACTTTTTTCTACTTTATAGAATGCGTAGATTACGAAAATCATATTCACTAATTTCCGTCTGTCGGTCTGTCTGTCTGTCGGTCTGTCTGTCGGTCTGTCGGTCTGTCGGTCTGTCGGTCTGTTCGTTTCTTTAAACCGCTATATTTCGGAATCTACTGAACCGATTAAAGCAAAATTTGCGTCCTTTTTTTCTACCTGCCCATTGATTAGGTCAAATAAAAAAAAGTTAGGAAATTCTTAAGGACCTGCGCATTATTGGCCAAAAACATGCCAAAAACAGCAAAATCGGTGCATCCACTTAATCTTCTAAAGTTGCAGACCGATTTTGACCAAATATTGAACATATGTTTTGTGTATACCCCAAGTGGTGAATGCTTTCAAAAAATCTGTAGTTTTTTTAAGGGTTGACTTTTTATTAAGGGTTGAAGGGTCAAAAAGTTGTAAAAATGCATAAGTTGTAACGTGAATACCTGCCAGGAGGAATATTTTATTTGAACCAAATTTGGCATACATATTAGGAATACATTGGCGAAAATGCTGGTAGAAGTTTCATCCCCTAAAAATGAACCCTAGTAGCCTGTTGGGTCTTTAAATTAATTGTTCAAAAATTGGCGGTGTTTTTATTCTTATATGTCAGCATAACTCACCATTTTCCATCAGTAATTTTATATATATTCACATATTGAGTGACTAAAAATAATTTACAACCCTAACTACACACCCCCCACCCCCAAAATATACAGTTTGAGTTATATGGATCGGATTTTCTTCATATTAGATTTCTACTATACATTTAAAACAGATTTACGAATAATCTAATTAAAAATAATATGCGACCCTTATTTTACAATTTCCACCCTTAACATACCCTTTACAGTCAAAATGCTCGGATTTCTTTCAAATTTGGTAGTAGTAATTTTAACATATTTAACTTATCATTACTTAGTTAATTTAATTGAAATTAGGCTAGACCTACATTTTACAATTGTAACCCCTAATACCCCCCTCATAGTTAGAATTGTCAGATTTATTTAAATTTTAGTATATAAACGAGAGAAGTACTGTGGAATCTCATTTCCAGCGAATTTCTATTAGCGATCTGGACATGGATTCTTCAGATGATGAATCTGTAATTATTGTATCTAAACCCATCAAAAAGTCAATTAAGATAATTGATAATGAAGTCATTAGGGAAGCAGGGAAGTCGTTCGATAGTGATAGTTTCGCTGAATTTAATAAATCAACGCCAAATGAGTGGAAATGCATTCAATTTTCTGAACTAACGGTTGAACAGAAACTAACGGAAGAAGAACTGCCCACAACTGAATCTTCTGAAAGTGGTCCTTTGGAGGAAGGGGAAAACTTTGATCAACTTTCAACGCCAGTAGTAAAAACGGAACCAATAACACTAGAGAAACCAATAGAAAAAGCGGAACCAGAGAAAGTTTTCCTAATTAAATTTGTTGAAGATTCCGCTAAATCACCAATGATGTTTCGGAATTCATTCCGCTATGAGAAATGAAGGAGAACAGTTTGCATAGGTAGCATTGTTTCCAGAATTAAAGTATACAAACGAAGAGCAAAAAGTCCCGTATGTACATTTACGAGTGAGGCGTTGGCTAAAGAAACTGAGAGCTTCAAGAACGGCTTGACATCTCATTTCTCATTCCCATTATATTGCAGTTTTAGATTGCAGGAAACTTGTTAAAAAATCAGGTGCGAGCAAAAGGAGAAAGCCTAATGTGCCAATGGCCAAAAAAAGTGCCGAGTCAAACGAAAAAACCTCGCGCGCCAAGGAAAACTAAGTCAAAAATAATTAATAAGCGGACGCCAAATTGGATATATGATTAGAGAGAGGAAAAGTTAAAAAAATTGTTAAAGCATTTTTGTTAAGTATTTTGGTAAAGCCTGGATATATTTATTAATAAACTATTTTTATTATTATTATTAGGCTATTTTTTTTAACTTTATCGTTTTTGTATCTTTATTTTTTTTAAAATTCTATACTTTATCTCCCTCTAAAATTTTTCGTTTTGTTCCATCCCCTTTCATGCACTATCACGGAATCTGTAATTGACTCCCTCCTTGCTGCAATATATGTAAATTTTTCTTCTTTGTCGCCTTCCCAACTTTCATTTAGCACATTCCATCATTTATCTTCCACCATCTCTATTAAAACTTGCCCCTTTTTACTTACTGTTTTGATTTTGGTGGCTCATGTTTCCTCTTCGTTCCCCCTTTTTATTTTCTTCTCCCAACTTCCAATCCTTGCGGTAAAATCTCCTGATATTATAACCATATCCTCTTCTGTCTCCTTGATTCGATCATCAATATTCTACAATCTACAGTGTCTAGCGACCTTGGGCTATAAGGTTGGCAAAACTGGTGTGTTAAGTTTGGCAACACAGAAATCATGATCTAGAAGTGACATTTCAATCGATAGTGACTCGTTTAGTTATCTGTAATAATATTCAATAAAACTTTGGTTCATCGTGTTGTTTGCCATTTCACAATTCTTTTGAACGTTAAAGGTATTTGACAGTGGTTCCAACTGTAGAATATAATTATAGTATTTTGGTTTTGTTTTCTTGTTGTGTCAACGCGGTTTTATTCGGGTATATAAAGGCTTTCTTTATGTTGGAAAGTATGCGATTTTTTCTTGTGTATTTGCATCACGTCATCTTCTTGAGCCGACGATATAGTCGAATTTTATAGGCGCTATTTTAATTCGAAAATCGAAAAATAATTGACAAAATTCATCATGTTTGGTTAAAAAATTGAATGAAGGATTGGACTCTATTTTTGATCAGATTAATTGAAATTATGTTCAAATTTATTAATTTATGATTTGAAATGCGCTAACACAAGTGGCTCAAATTATATTCTATTTAATGCAATATCATTTTTTGGTTTAGGAGTTTTATTCAGCCAATTGTTCACAAATTTGTATGATTTAAAAAGCATATTAAACAGAATTATAATATCTAAATGAATTCACTTTCATCTCAAAATAATATTTAAACTTATGATCTTAAAGTATAAAAATTTGACAAAATTCTTTATTTTATTAGCGAATAATACATTTTTTTTAAAAAATAATTAACAGTAAAGCTACATTCACAACCTCGAAATTAGTGGCAAAGTTGACAAATTATTAGTAACCCAAATAGAATGGAACGTATATTTTCTAGATAGACATTTACAATTGTCCTCTGGTCGAATACTAATTTGTTAATGTTTCCACTAATTTCGAGGTTGTGAATATAGCTTTAGTTTGATACATCAAAATTAGATGTATCAAACGTTATTACCATCTTCTCGGCGAGCGTCGCCGAGACTCGTGCCTTCTTGGCGACGCTTGTGTGGGCCTGCCGGCTCGCTGGTTTAGGTCCTGCACCTGCCGGCTGGTCCTGCGACCCGGGTCGGCGGCTGGAACACGGGAGCGTCCTCCCTCCCGCCCCAGAGAGATTCTGCCAGAGGCAGAATGGCTGCAATTACAAGATTAATAAAAAAAAAAAAAATTAAGGAAAACACTTACCGACGACTTACCACCACCGGCTCAAATAATCTAATAAAATAAAATAAATACACTTATTGATAAATAGAAAAATTAAAATAAACATACCGTCGCCGAGTGGTGGAGAGTCGCTCTCCCTGGTCCGCAGCCGCCCCCGATGTTGAACCCGGGTCTACTCTTGTCGGTCTAAAATAATAATAAGTATTCGGAATTTGATTATACAAATTACCGAAAAAAATCCTAAATAAATTATTACTTACGTTGTATAATTATCCATTATCTGTGTAAACTTAAACGAAAAAAAACAATCAAAAATTAAATTTTTGCTATAATTATAAGATAAGTCAAGTCTTATAATTATAAGTTTTGCTATAATTATAAGATAAATCACTTACTTGATTTGGCAGCAAACAAATGTGACAGCAAACAATTTGACAGCAAACTATGTGCTGTCGAGGTTAGAAATCGACTCGTAGTTGTGGACAATCGAAAGTAAACAATCCAACACAGCGACACGTGTTTACATTCAAACTTCTTAGAATTCGCGGGTAAATGTTCGGTAGGTGCTCGGTTAAGTTCGTAATGTGCGAGACAAATTTCAAATGGCATTAAATTCCCGCGTGCGTAGACTCGGGCTTCGAGCCAACCTATCTATATTGAATCATGGTTATTACAGGTTAAAACATTATACAAAGTTAATAACAAAATGTTATTTTTTTAAATAATATGTAATACATAAACTAAGCTCTAAATAGACATGTAGAAGGTATACACCAACATGTCTCTCCAACTTACCGAAGACATTTAAATGAGACCACACAGATTTATTTAATTCATTGAAGAAGCGCGATTTCCCAGCCGTCTTGATTTCAACCCGCACGTTCTTATATTGGACGATTCGATTTTGTTTCTCCTAGCAACGAATAATTAAATTATTCTGTCAGGTTTATTTCGTGGGGCGTTGGCAGTTTTCGAACTTGCATCTTTGAAATGGCTGGAAAGCCAATGCTTAGGGTGAAAAAAGTCTCACGCAAAAAGAAACCGAAGAAAGCTGCAAAACCGAATCGCAAGCCAAAACTTCACATCTCCCGAAAGAAGCGGGCTGCACGTAAAGGTACAAAAAGAGCATTTTTGAATTCTTTCTTTCTGTTCTTAAGAGAGTTCAGAAAGACTTGCGGGTTGACAAAATTTACAGAAATTACAAAACATGCCGGCTGGCGTTCGATGAGTGCGATTGAGTAAGCGCCATATATAAATAAATCCAAGCAGTTGATGAAAAATATTAAAGAGGCTCGTGAAAGCGAAATGAAGGGCAGAAAGAAAAAACTTTTGAATGCTTTCTTTCTCTTCTTGCAAGATTACAAAAAGAATTGCAAAAATTGCAAAATCACTGAAATTGCAAAATCTGCCGGCGATGAGTAAAACTAAGAAAGCGCTGTATATAAATAAAGCCAAACATTTTCGAAGCATTGAAAAGAAAGCCGGCAAACCAGCGAAGGTTAACAAGGATCCTGATGGAAAAGTGGATGATAAGGTTGAGGTACACATTTTTATATATTAATTAAATCTATGTAATAATCTTGAACTACACTTGTCTATTCTACACGACATGTTGAAAAGAAAGAAAATCTCTGGCATGCAAAAACAACAGCTAACAATTTCTTTTCAATTTGGGCCCGTTTTTATTCGCATTTTACTTCTCTCGTAGAGGAAGTATTGTATTCATGAAAAAAAAAAATTCTCCAAATTTCACTTTTTTCTACATTATAGAATGCGTAGATTACAAAAATCATAGTCACTAATTTCCGTCAACTTTAAGATCCTATTTATTTAAATAGGATCTTAAAGTTGTACATAAGTGTTCCAAATATGGTTCAAATCTAATATTCCTCCTGGCAGACATTCACGTTACAACTTATACATTTTTACAACTTTTGGATCCTTCAACCTTTAATAAAAGTTCAACCGTGGAGAAATTTCCAGATTTTTTGAAAGCATTTACCACTTGGGCTATACGCGGTACATATGTTCAATATTTGATCAAAATTGGCCCGCAACTTTAAAAGATTAAGGGGATCCACCGATTTTGCCTTTTTTAGCATGTTTTTGGCCTATAACGCGCAGGTCTTTGAGGATTTTTTTAACGTTTTTATTTCTATATCATCTATGGGCGGGTAGAAAAAAAGGACGCAAATTATGTTTAAATCGGGTCAGTAGATTCCGAAATATAGTGGTTTTAAGAAACGAACAGACCGACCGACAGACGGAAATTAGTGACTATGATTTTCGTAATCTACGCATTTTATAAGGTCGAAAAATGCGAAATTTGGAATTTTTTTTCATGAATACAATACTTCCTTCTACGACAGAAGTAATTAGCGAACCGGGGTCTGGTACACTTAACCACCCCCAATATTTAATATTGCAACCTAATTGGGTCTAACCTAATCGTAAATCTAACCTAACCTAACATAACCCCTGCGCAAGAATAACAAACAAAATCGTAAATCTAACCTTTTTTTTCCACCTACCCCGGAACTGCTTTTGCATTACTTCAGGGTCGTAAATCTAACCTAACCTAACCTAACCTAACATAACCCCTGCGCAAGAATAACAAACAAAATCGTAAATCAAACCCAACATACCACCATACCAGCACCCATCCAAGTATCAAATATCAAAAAAGTATCAAATTACAAACATTCTATTTTTACTTCTCTCGTAGAGGAAGTATTGTATTCATGAAAAAAAAAAATTTCTCCAAATTTCACTTTTTTCTACTTTATAGAATGCGTAGATTACGAAAATCATATTCACTAATTTCCGTCTGTCGGTCTGTCTGTCGGTCTGTCGGTCTGTCTGTCGGTCTGTTCGTTTCTTTAAACCGCTATATTTCGGAATCTACTGAACCGATTAAAGCAAAATTTGCGTCCTTTTTTTCTACCTGCCCATTGATTAGGTCAAAGAAAAAAAAGTTAGGAAATTCTCAAGGACCTGCGCATTATTGACCAAAAACATGCCAAAAACAGCAAAATCGGTGCATCCACTTAATCTTCTAAAGTTGCAGACCGATTTTGACCAAATATTGAACATATGTTTCGTGTATACCCCAAGTGGTGAATGCTTTCAAAAAATCTGTAGTTTTTTTAAGGGTTGACTTTTTATTAAGGGTTGAAGGGTCAAAAAGTTGTAAAAATGCATAAGTTGTAACGTGAATACCTGCCAGGAGAAATATTTTATTTGAACCAAATTTGGCATACATATTAGGAATACATTGAAGAAAATGCTGGTAAAAGTTTCATCCCCTAAAAATGAACCCTAGTGGCCTGTTGGGTCTTTAAATTAATTGTTCAAAAATTGGCAGTGTTTTTATTCTTATATGTCAGCATAACTCACCATTTTCCGTCAGTAATTTTATATATTTTCACATATTGAGTGACTAAAAATAATTTACGACCCTACCTACACACCCCCCACCCCCAAATATACAGTTTGAGTTATATGGATCGGATTTTCTTCATATTAGATTTCTACTATACATTTAAAACAGATTTACGAATAATCTAATTAAAAATAACATGCGACCCTTATTTTACAACTTCAACCCTTAACATACCCTTTACCGTCAAAATGCTCGGATTTCTTTCAAATTTGGTAGTAGTAATTTTAACATATTTAACTTATCATTACTTAGTTAATTTAATTGAAATTAGGCTAGACCTACATTTTACAATTGTAACCCCTAATACCCCCCTCATAGTTAGAATTGTCAGATTTATTTAAATTTTAGTATTACTTCTCTCGTAGAAGAAGTATTGTATTCATGAAAAAAAAAATTCTCCAAATTTCACTTTTTTCTACTTTATTGAATGCGTAGATTACGAAAATCATATTCACTAATTTCCGTCTGTCGGTCTGTCTGTCGGTCTGTCGGTCTGTCTGTCGGTCTGTTCGTTTCTTTAAACCGCTATATTTCGGAATCTACTGACCCGATTAAAGCAAAATTTGCGTCCTTTTTTTCTACCTGCCCATTGATTAGGTCAAAGAAAAAAAAGTTAGGAAATTCTCAAGGACCTGCGCATTATTGGCCAAAAACATGCCAAAAACAGCAAAATCGGTGCATCCACTTAATCTTCTAAAGTTGCAGACCGATTTTGACCAAATATAGAACATATGTTTCGTGTATACCCCAAGTGGTGAATGCTTTCAAAAAATCTGTAGTTTTTTTAAGGGTTGACTTTTTATTAAGGGTTGAAGGGTCAAAAAGTTGTAAAAATGCATAAGTTGTAACGTAAATACCTGCCAGGAGGAATATTTTATTTGAACCAAATTTGGCATACATATTAGGAATACATTGAAGAAAATGCTGGTAAAAGTTTCATCCCCTAAAAATGAACCCTAATGGCCTGTTGGGTCTTTAAATTAATTGTTCAAAAGTTGGCGGTGTTTTTATTCTTATATGTCAGCATAACTCACCATTTTCCGTCAGTAATTTTATATATTTTCACATATTGAGTAACTAAAAATAATTTACGACCCTAACTACACACCCCCCACCCCCCAAATATACAGTTTGAGTTATATGGATCGGATTTTCTTCATATTAGATTTCTACTATACATTTAAAACAGATTTACGAATAATCTAATTAAAAATAATATGCGACCCTTATTTACAACTTCAACCCTTAACATACCCTTTACTGTCAAAATGTTCGGATTTCTTTCAAATTTGGTAGTAGTAATTTTAACATATTTAACTTATCATTACTTAGTTAATTTAATTGAAATTAGGCTAGACCTACATTTTACAATTGTAACCCCTAATACCCCCCTCATAGTTAGAATTGTCAGATTTATTTAAATTTTAGTATATAAACGAGAGAAGTACTGTGGAATCTCATTTCCAGCGAATTTTAAATTTGTACTTATAATCCAAATGTAAAATATTAAAAATTTTGAACAAATTCCAAAAATCAAAAAGTAAAATGGCAAAAACTAACAAAAGCCTTTGTCTCCGGATAATCAGACAATATGCAGCATCTAATCAGGCTTGAAAAACCATTCAAAAAAAAAACAACTTTAGATTAATTCAGAAGGTAGGGGTAAACCATATTTGAGCCAAAAGTATGTTAAAAACAAAATAATATTCCTAAAAAAAAAACAAAAAAAAAAGTTTAAAAAAAGATTGCGGGTATCTACATTCGAACCGTGGACTAACGCACGGCAAGCGCGCGTTATTTGAAACCGTTTTTTTTACCAAAAATCAAAATTTTCTCACTTAAGATAGGTACCAATGGGTTCAGAATGACCCAAACTACATAATGCAACAAAAAATTTTGAAAAATATTGGGGGTGGTTAAGTGTACCAGCACCGCGAACCGCCTAAAATTAATAATGTTCCAAATTAAAATGATTTAATTAATTATAATTGAGTAGAAAAGAAAGTACTCTACTATAAATTCTACAACTAAAAAGTAATTTTGTTTAATAAGTTTAGTGGGGTAAGACACTGTCTCAACCCCTTTCTTGACAAGTAATCTGGAAATAAAACGTAACAAGTAGTTAGTCGAAGATTCTTAAATAATAATAATATTTGGTAATAGCAGCAACTTAGTAGATGTAGCGCCATCTACTGGAACATAAAGGTTCATGAAAACTTTATGAAAATTGCTTTAAGGCTCAACTCCTTGGATACTCCAAGTCTCAACTCTTTATACCAAACCCGTATATATATAGGAGTATTCCGGAGTTTGTTGATGGAGCAACTCTACCGCGAATTGAATTATGATTATGAATTATAATCATAAATCAATTTATGACGGTCTCAAGCCCAATATTTATTAGTTATTATAAACAGTAGGGACCCATCAACATATTTTTGTTTAAATAGTCTTAGTTTTGCAATTTATAATTTAATTTATGTAGTTTATAATGTATATGTGTTGTGTTATGTATAAATCATAAATGTGTATTGTAAATTCTGTTTTATTTACCTTTATAATAATATATTAAAAAATATATTATTTGAATTTACCGCGCAACCGAAATGTTTTTAGCATGTTTACACCAGTTACCATGCAGATCCCTATAAATGTGGATTTTTTAGATATCCAACTGTATAACCATCATAAAGATGGCGCGCAAAACGATTCTAAATCGCTCTGTTCTACTCGAACATCGCAGCTAATCTAAGTTGAGATTCAAATGATTTAATTTTTATATGTTACAAGTCCTTTATCATAGAATAACAATTTTGTACGATTACTAATCCGTTTGTGGTTCGTGCTATTTTAAATACGCCTGTGAATGTAATTTGAAACAAGACATAACAACCTCACTTTCTCAAATCGTGATACCGGCTAACATTTGGATTCAATTGAAAACAATGTCTAATCCGAAATTGTTCCCGGATTATTTTACGTCGAAAGATCCGTTGGTTTTCCATGTGGAGCCAATAGTTTATCAAGATGAGACGTTAACGGTTTCAACTTTATAGGTCTGTCATATCACATTAACGAAGTGGTTCCGGAAACGACCGACGAAAATCGCTTAGCCCTACGAAGACAATGATGGTAAATTTATTAATTTATTCTTACAATTTGCATTTTGATTCAATTTTTGTTTAGCTGGCATGATGGCTTGTGCAGAAATTGACGATTCTTATGACGATTCTTATTCAATATAATTTTTTTCTAAACAAGAATCCACTGGAATTTAGCAATAACACCAATTTCTTAGGAATTACAATAGACAATCACCTTAGTTGGGGACACCATATCGATGGAGTTTGTAAAAAAAATAATAAAGCTTTTTTTGCAATCAAAGCATTAAAAGATAGCCTGGACGATACATGCCTCAAAAGTGTTTACTATGCATTAGTGTACAGTACTCTATCATACAATATTATCGTTTGGGGTCAGTCCACGGAAGCTAAGAGAGCATTCGTTTCTCAAAAACGCATTATAAGACTCATCTACAACCTTGATTACAGAGAGTCCTGTCTCAATACTTTTAAACATCACAATATTTTAACAGTGCCGTCCATATATCTATACAAAATATTGTGTTTCATTTTTGTTAATAGACTTAAATACTCGAAAAATAATGATGTACCCCGATACAACACCAGAAATAACTCTGATTTTCATAGTACTTCAAATGTCCAGCTGATGAATTATAAGAAGTCTCCACAGTATGCGGGAATAAATCTATTTAACCTACTAACTAACGATTTAAAACAAATAAGTAACTATTTAACATTTAAAAATAAATTAAAAAAAATCTTGATCAGAATGGCTTTTTATGATATCAAAGATAACATTGACTTGGCTAGTGCTGTTTATTGAAGTTTTACTTTTTTAATTTGAACTTCACTATTCAATATATCAATTATATTTGTGTTTTCTTTTTTTTTAGATTTTATGTAATATGTTTAATATTTATATATATATATATAGCACCTATTTCATGTCTTTACTAATGTGCAATATTCTTTTATTCTTTTATTTTTTACAAATGTGTATTTATAAAAAACCCTTACTGACCTGTACTATATCATGTAATTGATCTTTTCTGTACCAATAAATATCTTATCTTATTATAGTTGCCACAAAATCTGGGAAATTTATGACAAAATTTTATGTACAGTTGGGAGCAGAAAAAGTGGGACATCAATGTCATTGTTTCAAATTTTAAAGTTAAATTTCTTTTACAAGGTGCTAATTAGCTCCTTTTTAACTATCTCTATATCTTAATTATGTCCAATTTGCCATGTCCTAACAATATTTACGTTGTAAAATAACAATAAAACTTACATCGAATTTTAAAACTGACAGAAACTTGATGTCCCTTTTTTTCTGCTCTCAATTGTACCAAGGTATCGTAGAGAAATAGGTTGCTTAGAAATGAATGCAGGATTTTGGCTTTTATTTTAAAAACATCATTTTTTCGTCCTAAGTATACTTTACTAAACGGCTAGCATTTCACTGTAATTTTATTTTGGTATTGCTGAGCGTTTGCCACTAGAATACCACAATTAGTCTTCTGTGAATATTTTTATCAATTGCGCTGTTATTATTTTTTTATATTCAAATTTTTTACTGGAGTGCAATTGAATTTGTTTGAATTTCTGAGTTTCATAAATTTAAAAATCAAATACATCAAAAATATTTTTTTTTTTTTGGTATATTTTTTTACAATTTACAGTTTTCGTTACAATTTTTTTAAATTTTATCTGTTTTAACAACTGCAATCGGAAATAATCGGACCAAAAGGACAAACGATCCGCAGATTAAAAAAGACCACCCACACCACAATTAAAGTCCCGAAAATCAACGAAACGGCTGAAGTGAAAATTATGGGAAATTCCGAAAGAAGTGTGGCTTCATCGCGGAATCAAGTAGTAATGTTGGTATTACCGAGAGGTGAATCACAGCCCATCACACATTTTGTGTCCGTACACATGACTTCGTATGAAATCCGAAAGAAACGATTTCAAGTTTGTATAAACGACGAGAAAACGATTTCAAATTATTATAATATTTTATTTTAGGAAGGCATTCTGCAAGGTCCGCAATATCGAGGCGTCGAGGAAAGTTTGTTTCAAGATCCAAAAAAATTGGATTTGACTGTTGCAGTTTTGACTCTTCTGGATCCAAAGGAGCGAATTTAAGCAATTCAATGATAGCCGAATGCTACAAGGGTGCTAAATTGTATTGTTGCGATTATGTATTTAGTCTAATTCTATTATATTTTAACAAACAAATTTTTATTGATGTGATGGGGGTGGATATTTTGAATGATGATCCGTCTGCTGCGCATGTTTTGTATGGTAAAGTGCATTTCTTTACTGACGAGCAAAGACGACAATTTGAAGCATTCCGTCACATGGTCAATAATGCTTTATATTAAAAAGGTAATTTTTGCAACAGCATTTTATAACAGTGCAATTTTGATTGTCCGTTCAATTTTAAAATGACATACTTTTAGGCACTAGTGCGTAAAACACTTGTTTTTGAGAACTGACACTATATACCAAATCCATTCCAATTGGCACCTGCCTAATATTAAAATTTTTTAAAAAAAAAAACGAAAATTTAAATATTGGCAGAAAGACGAAAGTCCATAGCCGATTGTTCTTGTGACAATAAAGATTTTAATATATATAAAAATTAAAAATGTATTATTATCTATCATAAAGTGCTGGTTACAAAAAATCTTGTATGTAATATGTTTCAAAACCGGTGTTTTAAGCATTCGATGTGTTGTGCAGCATTCGATATGTTTTACATCTCGTGCTTAAAACACTCTCATTTTGCAACTTATTGCCTAAATGGCTATTATATTCTATAGGCGACTCTAGTACTATTTTTCTTTTTTTTTTTTTAATAAGGTTATTTTGCCAAATAATATCTTCGGTTTTTAGTGCATTTGTTATTGCATCATTAAATACAAGCTCATTTTGATTACTCAAGTTTTTATCTATTATTTGGCAACTGAATTGATTTTTGGCAATAGATGTGACAAATAGGATAAATAATAATATCAAAACATTTATGTGATTTATAAAATAAATTCGAAAATTGGCTGTTGCCATAAAATTGGAATTAGTTTGTAATTTTTATACCCTTTAAGTCAATCTGTATATGAATGAACTAAACTAGAGATTTTTTTTTAGATGGATCAAAACATAAAACTGCATGTAGCTCCTATGAACTTCACTTCCCGGGCGCACAACGATCAAATTGAGATAAAACAACGCGAATCTTTTGATGATTCGCACATTTTAAGTAATTTTAAAAATTATTATTTTGGAAAAGTGGTAGTGGACAGCTTGGAATTGTCTATAAGGTCAACAACAGCTCATAATGGGTACGAGTCAGAAATAACGATCGACTTAACAAAGCCCCCTGGTTGCTAAAATAAAGTAAAACATTCCGTTCATATTCTTGAAGGAAAATTAATTTAATTTTTTTTTTGAAGGGTGATTGCCACTCTTTTGGGGGCTATCATAACAAAAAATTAATAATATATTCTAGTTCCAAAAAAAAAAAAATCCCTCGACTCGACTTTGTCCCTTTCTACCATAATAGTATAGTATATATTTTTTCCAACAACAATTAAATTTATAAAGGAAAAAATTGAATATTCACAGATTTGTTTTTTATATAACGTAAAATTGACCCTATTTTAAATAATATGTATATTATAAATCATTATTTAAATTTTTTTATAATTATTAATGTATATATTTACATTATTATGTGTAATTAACTATTTATTATATATGAATTGTACAAAAGTACATAAGAAAAATAAATATTATAATTAAATAATATTAGTTATTTTTAATAATAATTATAAAAATTATAAATTATAATGAACTATAGTTGTTGAGTTAATTACGTCTCAATTAATGGGGATGGAAATTAATTTAATTATATTAGCAACTCCGTGTTTTTAATACACGGAGTTTAAGAAAAACATTACATAATCATCTATAATCAAATATATTTGGATACTATGTAATATATCATAATAAAATGATTGATCCAATTCATTCCCAATTTGCACTTCTTTTTAATAGAAGTGCGTTGGGATTCAGATTAGTAATTCAAATTGTAGAATGCTATTTATACAAGTCGATATTTATTTGATAGCAACATGCATGTTTCAGCGGCCTCTAAAGTTTTATATATGAACCTTGACTAGATGTAGCCTTAGAAATCTATAATTGACATATCAACTTGCCTAAGTATGCACTGCGCAGGCGTAAGAAAATAAAAATTAATAATAAAATTAATTAATGAACTTGAAATAAGTATGGAACATACACGGTATACTAATTTTTCCTACATTCTTTTCAAATTTTGATCTTTAGGTTCTCTGCTAATTCTCTCGCACTCATAATTTCAAGTACGTTTACGAATAGTGCAGGGAGATTTTTTAGTACGGTTGAAAATATTTCTTTAACTACATTTTCATAATAAATAACAATTGAATTTTCTGTACACACGGTATATTTTTATTTGTTGGTAATAGGAAATTATAGATGCATAGCTAGCATTAGATTTTATTTTTATTATATAAGACCTCCGTGTTTTTAATTCACGGAGTTTGAGCCATCAGCCATACCATTCGTATTTCCAAAGACTACACGAGACTTGGCTGAACGACTTCATTATCAACACCTACTTTTAATGTAAAGGTGTTGCTCAGTGGCCGTTACAAAATATTAAACAATAATCGTGTAAATAGAAACTGGAACATGCATGCAAGCAACATGTATACTACAGCGCCATCTAACAATTCCAATCCGAAATCTCGGAAATAAGCTTGATCAGTAGATATTTAATTCTCAATTTCTTTTCTTTTTAGATTCTCAGTTACAACAATATTACTATTATAATAGAAATGTGGTGTCAAGATTAGCACAACTGTATAATTAGTTGTTGTGTTCATTAATAAATAAGATGTTGTTGCCGTGTGTTAAGTAGGTTAGGCAACCAATTATACATAAATTAAATTAAAGTTTTTAATCGAAAGATAAAATTGTCTAAATACATAAATAATTAATTATATTGTTAATTAACTCACAATCAATATTTTCCATTAATTAAAAAAAGAACTAAAGTTTTTCAATTTCAAGGCTCAATCCGATTCGAATAACGGAACGCACTTTACCTCCATTATCATATTATCATGGTGATTCAAATTGTAGTTCACTTCCGACCGATAGAGGCGCGTACTACAAACAACCAAAATTAATCGTAGCTGTCAATTGAAAAGTTATTTTGAAACAATTACAATTCTAAAATGTGCGACGACTTGGAATACAAGAGAAAAGAATTGCGATCATATTACCAAACAAAACGAAGACACTCTGGTGGCGTAAATCTTATGTGAAACCATCAAAATCCTTCAAAAATTTGCGCTCCGTAAAAAAGAAACGACGTAGACTTGAAAAATCTCTGCGGCAAGCCGCTTCACACAAAGAAGCATACGCGTCAACATCAACTGCTTTCAAATCGCTTAAGCATGATCTGGAACGTCGACCGCAATATCAGCCGCTAAATGAAGAGGAAGATAAACCGGAAAATCAACGGCACGATGAAGATGAACCGGAGTTCCAACGGCAATATTTTCCCGAACCGCAACGTTCAACCGCTTTCCCATTAACATCCCCTACAAAGCTTGAATGTCCCAAGATGGTGCGGGATGAATGTTGCGATTTCTCCGTGCTAATCATTCACGTGGAAGAGGAGCTATTAAGATATTTTGATCATTTGCATTAATTTTGTTTTAAATAAATTTTTGACGTTTGATTCCGTATTTTGTTTTCTTTGCATTTATTTCAAGAAATTAGTCAATATAGTTGATCCATGAATTTGAATAATTTTCGCCTCGTGGATATTTGCCGGATGCTGCAGATGCGCCTCGTGTTATTGACAATATATTGCCTATGCATAATAAATGTATTAAGTTTATTTTTATTATCTAATTGCATATTTTTATCTTCTGTTTTTATTTATGTATTTAAAGTATTTTATTATTTTAATTTTTATATAATTTATATCATAAAATTAAAATAAAAAACCAAGCAAACAGCATGTTCCTCTAGCGCCATCTAGCTATGCCAATCCAAAACTTCAAAATATGTACGCTGGGTTAGTAGATCTACAATTCCCGACTTTTACAGCTTTTGTTATAATAGTCTTAAATATTACTATTGTTATAGAAATGTGGTGTCAAAATTTGCATAACTCTATAATTAGATGTTGTGTTAATTAGTAATTAAAATGTTGCCGCTGTTTCTTTGATAAGTTAGGCAAGCAGTTATACACAAATTAATACAGTTTTTAATTAAACTTAAAAATGCTTAATCATATAATTAATTATTGAAATTTTTAATTAAGTAATCATTTATATTAAAAGTAATGGAAGAATCTTGTAACTTTTGGTTATGCAAAAATTGCTTAACAAATTTGATGACTCAATTACCATTATCGCAATCTCATACAAATATAGTTCCAGATAGAAAATTTTGTATTCACTGTCCAGATCTTTTAAAGACGATAAATGGTTGAACATTCACAATAACAGATTTCATTCAAACATTTCAAAAACTCAACATTTTGAAGATCTTTTGATATCAGATTTACTTATCTTTTCCAAACAGTATCACAGTACGAAGAATACCAAAAAATGCTCGTTCTTTAACTGCTGATAAACTAAGCAATATTATTGAAAAATGTCTTATCACCAAAACCTCATCTTTTGTTGAAAATATACTTCTTTTTGCATATAAAGCATTTGAATGTTCAAGAAATAATCATGAGAAATCAATTACAAACCGAATAAAAAAAATTTAAAAAAATCACTCTTGAATTTCAAAATGATAATAAAAATAAAAAAACACAAGGATCGTATTTAGTTTTTAAGAAGGTTCAATCTAAAGTAGCTGATTTTAATATTAAAGGAGCAGTTAGACTTGTTTGTTCTGATGATTCTCTTGCACCTTTTGATAAAACTACTTTTAAATTGTTGAAAAAAAGCACCCTTTGCCTTCTAAAGATCTACTTTTTTCAGATAAATTCAAAAGTAATGATTCTTTTTTGATTGTTAATGAAGACGATGTTTGTAAAGCAATAAATTCTTTTCCTGCTGGATCTGCCCCTTGTTTTGATGGTTTGAGACCACTACATCTAACTACTAGGGGCAGCGAAAAATTTCAGTCTATGAGGGGCCAAACTATAAATTTGCCTTTGTCGGTGGATCCATCTCTTATCCAAAAGATTTCCTCTATTTGTCATTATCAATATTGAAAACAAATGAAAATGTTGTGCCTGAAGCCATCTTTTGTCAAGTCTTGTAATTTATTTAATTGTAATGTAAAATATGATTAACCCAAAATTCCCCCACTACCTCACGGCGCTCTTAATATAGACCATTAGTAACTCAATATTCGTATCAAGAAGACTAGAAAAGACAGGATCATTAACTCTGACATAATGTATATAGTCTATCCAAAGATAGAAGATCGTTACGTCATGAATGTGAAATAATGACGTACTTAATACCAACCTAAAATTTTAAAAAAAAACTAACATAATCAAAATGAATTTAAGCATAAATTCTTCATTTAGTACTAATATTAACATTGCTATAAGAATAAAGTCATTATATGAGGTATTAAGCGAGAAAATGCGTTAGAAAGTTTTTTTTTTAGGGATTATAGTGGCTTAGGTTGCACCTGGCTAATGAAGGGTTTACCCCCAAAAATTTCACAATTTCACAAATAATCGATTGTGTATTGCTGGCAATCTAGATCGATTGTCAGTTACACTGCTTAAATCATAGCATAAAGTCAGGTTAAGTTTTGTGACTATTGCTATTCTTGTGCTAAGTTTTATGAGTATTAAGTGACTGTTTTGTCGATAATCGATTCATAGTCATATCGCTTTGTAATAAAAGTAAGTAATAATTTTGGCAACATTCAATACAAATTGCACATTGAAAAATATTGATGTAAATAGACCTTAAGCCTACGTCATATAGCATTAATGACGTAACGATCTTCTAACTTTGGATAGACTATATGTTTAGACGGTCCCATATAGGGCACCGTTTGTTTTGTTTTTTTTTTTTCTTCGTTTGTCTAATTTAATGCTGGAAACAATGCTACCTATGCAAACTGTTCTCCTTCCTTTCTCATGGAGGAATGAATTCCGAAACATCATTGGTGATTTAGCGGAATCTTCAACAAATTTAATTAGGGAAACTTTCTCTGGTTCCGCTTTTTCTATTGGTTTCTCTGGTGTTATTGGTTCCGTTTTTACTACTGGCGTTGAAAGTTGATCAAAGTTTTTCCCTTCCTCCAAAGCACCGCTTTCAGAAGATTCAGTTGTGGGCAGTTCCTCTTCCATTAGTTTCTGTTCAACCGTTAGTTCAGAAAATTGAATGCATTTCCACTCATTTGGCGTTGATTTATTAAATTCAGCGAAACTATCACTATCGAACAACTTCCCTGCTTCCCTAATGACTTCATTATCAATGATCTTAATTGACTTCTTGAAGGAAGAATTAATTGACTTTTTAATTGACTTCTTGACTTCTTCTTATCACTATCAGCCTCAAATACTGGCACGTCCTTAAGCCTGTGGAGTTTGCTTATAGTTTCTTCGACGAGTTGCGGCATACTTTTCACTACAACCGCCTGTGTTAGTAAATCGTCCGTATCGGAATCAGAGTCATCAATAAGAATGCATTTTTCAGAGTCAGTTTTCATCTTAATGTTCATCCCGGAAAAACTACCATTGTTACTAATTGTAATGCATCCTTCAACAGATGGGCTTCGTTTCCACTCGATATCTTCTGGATACTGCAAATTTGCAGAAAGAAATGCTGTAGTTTGTGTGACCTGTTTAAATTTGGACTTCAAAATTGGGCTTTCTACACTCAACGAAGCGTCAGTAGATAAACTTTCAGGACTTAATGGTTCACTTAAAAAAAAATTCCGCTTCTTTTTTACTTGACTTGCTGGCTGTACATTTTTAAGGTCGACGAAAGAACTCAATGAAGCGTCACTCGATAAACTTGTCGGACTCAATGGTCCATGGAAAGAAGGCTTCTTTACGTTGGTTTTTTTTTTCGTCGCTTTAATTCTGGATTTGTTATTGCGAGACGGCACTCGATCTTTATCTTTTTGTCTAATTGAGGTGGATGAAACGAAGTCATAGTGCTTAAATTCACGTTTACGTTTATCTTTGTCTATCAAGTCATCTAGTATTAATACATCTTCGATAGAACTACACACCGAATAGCCGTAGTTCTGTTTCTTCATTTCCGCGAAACTTCCAGAAATCAATTTGTCAATGTTAAGATGTTTCGACTTAATTTCATGAGAAAGCTAAACAATATTAAAATTATAAGTTAATTTCTTGGCTTAATTATATATAAGCCATGGCAGTTTACACTTACTTCTGAATATTTCTTGCCAAGCAAATATGGCATAACTTTGTTTAACAACGTTTTTGGAAGTTGCCGTTTTAGACAAAACTAGACAAACTTCCTTCATTTCTTTTTTTTTGAAAAAAGAGAATAAGGAGTATTAATTTTGAAACTTGTACTAACTTGATGATTAAAAAATTAAGTAGTAACCTTTCATTAGAAGTTTGAACTTTTTTTTTTGAACTTTTGAAAAAATCATTTTTTAAGTCAAAATTTTTTAAATCTAATGAAAGGTTACTACTTAAATTTTTAATCATCAAGTTAGTACAATTTTCAAAATTAATACTCCTTATTCACTTAAAAAAAAAAAAAAAAAATGTTTTCAATTCACAAATAATCTACAACTAATAATTTAACTCTATAATATAATAACTCTTTAAACAATTTTTTACCCTATTTATATATTATTTACATGTTTCACATTTTTACTCTGTTTTGTATTTTAATTATATACTCGATTTTTTATACTCTTAAATAACAAGTTTACAAATTTATATACCAATTTAATTTCTTTGTTCCAACTCATTAAATGTTACTTATATATCATATGATTAAATTTGAGAGATAAAGGACCGTCTTTCTTTTCCTACTATTTTCATAAAGTTTTCATGAACCTTTGTGTTCCAGTAGATGGCGCTACATCTACTAAGTTGCTGCAATTACCAAATATTATTATTATTTAAGAATCTTCGACTTAATACTTGTTACGTTTTGGATAAGTTAAAATTACCGGTGTATTTGTCAAGAAAGGAGTTGAGACTTTTTCAAGACTTACTCCACCTTTATTCAATTTAAACAAAATTATTAAAAATATTCACGTTTCAATTATTAGTTAAAGGAGCTCGTTGTAGGTGGCGCTAAGTTATATATTGCTGCTATAGTTGCATTTAGATATGGTAAGTCAGTTCAAGTGCACGTCAACGGCAATAGTCGATTTACTAGAATATTTTTGATATTTGTCTATAAAGGGGTTGAGACCTTGGTATAAGAACATAGGGTAGAGCCACGCGCATATTAGCCGAAGTAAACTGTGACTCGGTAGCCGACCGTAGTCGAACTAAATGACAACATGCCCGCGAAATTTTAAATGAATATCGTTGTACTAGCACACATAATGCTTATTTGACAATTAAATCAAGTAAATAAAACATTTTTTTTAATATTATTATTTATTCTTATACCAAGATTCAGTAGTTTTAAATAATTAGATATTTTTTTGCAAATGAAAATTATAAACAATACAAACTACAACAAGTTCTTATTCTTTGGAAACTTAAATAGCTAACGGAAAATACCTTTTCCGATGTTTTTTTATAATAGTTTTTACATTCTCTCACTGCAGAACGAGGCATTTTTGTAATATATGTAGATGAAAAAGATTCACAAAACGTAAATCAAAGTGATTATAACCAAATTCAAATACAAATGTCAAATCTAATAGCGTTTTTAAATTAGTGAACCGGTGCAGAGTGAGTATATCTCTGTCCTATGTTATCAATACAAGTTAAAACAAGATAGATATATACTCAGTGCGCACTACTGCAATACATCAAAAACGCCATCAAATCAAAACAATAACAACGTCAGTTCGTTTTTACCTTCGGTAAACGTCGTGATTCATCCTCGGCATTTGACCCCACATTTGATCTTGTACTTGTAATGATTTTGATTTGATTTGATCTTGTACTTGTAATTCCAACAACTTTATATTGATTTAAGGGTCCCATAGTCAAGGGTTTGCTACCAATAATGCACCAAAAAATGTAATGTAAAATAAATTTATGTTAACGTTTGTCGATCTTTTGTTATCAAAATATGTTAAAAAAAAATAAAGATATATTTAGTGTGCACTAGTGCAACCTATTAAAATTGCTATTATAGTTTATCGCGTGCATGAGCTAAGAATTTTCATTTCGCTAAAAATTTATCAGTTTTGCTTCTATTTCACTATAGTTATAATTTAATTTTTTATCCGATTATGATGTCTAATACATCAATGGGTTTAGAAAACATGTGCTTTTAAGAAAAAAGAAAGAAAAAGTCGTTTAATAAGAAATGGTTTAAACATAATGAACTTCATCTATTAAACTTGAGACAGTGTCTTACCCCACTAAACTAATTAAACAAAATTACTTTTTAGTTGTAGAATTTATAGTAGAGTATACTTTCTTTTCTACTCAATTATAATTAATTAAATCATTTTAATTTGGAACATTATTAATTTTAGGCGGTTTGCTACATACTTCTCTCGTAGAGGGAAGTATTGTATTTATGAAAAAAATTCCAAATTTCACATTTTTCGACCTTATAAAATGCGTAGATTACGAAAATCATAGTCACTAGTTTCCGTCTGTCGATCGGTCTGTTCGTTTCTTTAAACCACTATATTTCGGAATCTACTGACCCGATTTAAACATAATTTGCGTCCTTTTTTTCTACCCGCCTTTAGATGATATAGAAATGTGCACTTACAAAAAATACAATTACTAATACAATTACAATTAATAATACAAATAATTAAAAATACAATTATTAATACAAATACAATTACATGTGCACTTACCAAATCATTATATCACTGAAACCTGGCTTAATTCTAATTTTGAAATCTTTGAGTTTGATGTTGTTAAGTACCACAAAATCAGGAAAGATCTCGATTTTGTCGGTTCAGGCAAATCTCGTGGTGGTGTTATGTTTTTGGAGAGTAAAAAATCTAGATTTTTCTGTTGTTGACTGCACAAATTTTTGTTTCATTATGGAAGAACAATGGTTACTTGTAATTGTAAAGCATAATCGCGTGTTTGGAGCACACGCGCATATGCTTATTAGAAGGTCTTCCAAACAAGAGCATCTTTCCAAGGCTTTCAAACAATTTGTTCATTTTCTCCGCCACTTCATGTTTGTTAGTAATAATCACTGACCTAAAGTTGTTTTTGGAAAAGTAGTTAAGGAAGGGATGATTTTCAACTTGAACTACACAATTAGTGTAGTTCACACTTGTCTATTGTACACGACATGTTAAAAATAAATGAAATTTCTGGCATGCAAAAACAACAGCTAACAATTCCTTTTCAATTTGGGCCCATTTTTGATCGTTTTTGTAAACGTACAACCATCCTTGATATGAAAAAAATAATATGTTTCTATGTTAGTTGCAATTTTCGCCACTAGGTGGCAAACTATTTAGTCATACTCAAAGGCGGTACTTACTAGGCTACTATTAAGTATTTAAATCTTCTTCCACTTTTAAAAAATTACATTTTTGAACTAGCTAGAAATGCCATATATCACGCAAGTATTGCTTAATAATACATGTAATAATAATGATAAAGTAATAAACAACACTAATATAACAATAAGGCTTTAATCAAAGAAGTATTTTGAAAATTGATATTAACATTACTTTTGGATTAATTATTTTGGTATTTATTTAGGATGTTGATAAAAGAGAATCTGGGAAAAAATATAAGAACAAGAAGAAGTTAAAAAAGAAACCGTAAAAAAATATAATTTTCATTTTTTTAATTTCCATTTGGCTATTATATATTTATTTCTAGAACAATAAAGAAACTCCATCCAAGAAAGGTGAATTAAACAATAAAGAAAGTGGAAGAACGTCAAATAAATAATTTGACATATTTAGATATTTTATAATATTCAATAAAACTTTGTAAATTTTGGTTCATTGTGTTGTTTGCCATCTCACAATCCTTTTGAACATTAAAGGTATTTGACAGTGGTTCCAACTGTAAAATATAATTATAGTATTTTAGTTTCGTTTTCTTGTTGTGTCAACACTGTTTCATTCAGATATATATAAAAGCTTGTTTTTTGTTGGAAGGAATGCGATTTTTTTATGCGTATTTGCATCACGTCATTTTCTTGAGCCAACGATATATTCGAATTTCATAGGCGCCATTTTAATTCCATTTTAATTCCTCAATATTCTGGAGGAAGGCCATTTGGAAGTTCCGAATGTAGAGTTGACGCCGAATGCGTATAATTTAGTTATCGACGTCGGTTTCGGGTCAAAATCGTCGCCGTCGTTATTGGAGCGGCTGAAATTAAAGCCATTGTCAACGTTGCCGATCCCTTCTTCCTCGGAGAATTACTTAAATCCAATTGAGATACATAGTTTGGTGCGTGAAGTGGTGCAAGAAGAGATACAGGCTGGTACTGAAAAAGTTATTTATCACTTGAATAAAAATACGGAGTTAAAATTAACGAAACCTACTCCCGACAATTCCCGACATTATTTTTATAATAAAACTATTTAGGCAATCTTTTTGGAATAAACATACTTTCAATTACTTAGTTACTTACTTACTAATAATACTTATTATCAAAATTTAATTCAATATATTTACGAGAAAATATTTTTTTTTGTCAGCTAGAATTTCAGGCAAGTCTTCTGCCTGCTTTCAAACTTGACCAAGAGCGCTTTGTGACATGGAGCATTGGCGACTATTGGACTAGCCTTGCTGCCCTTCACCACCATTGAATAATTATTTTCTCAATCGAACTATGGTAAATTGAAAACAATGTGCCTAAAATATATGTTATACAACGGTGGTTATCATGGTTATGAAGAATGCCCTTTTACATTTATTTATGAACATGACCAATATATAACGTTTTCTCAGTTTTTCCACATATTTTTACTTCTCTCATAGAGGAAGTATTGTAATCATGAAAATTTTACTTTTTGAGATTTTTAGTGTTCTGGATAGCTCAAACAACGTAGATTACAAAAACTATAGTCACTATAGTTTCCGTCGGTCTGTCTGTCTGTTGATTTTTATTTAACCACTATATCTCAAAAACTACTCAGCCGAACAAAACCAAATTGGCATCCTTTTTGTTGGCATTAGGCAAACCAGATGGTTAAAAAAAATTCAATTTTGAAGAGACATGCGCACTAGAGGCTAAAAACTAGCTAAAAAGTGACAAAAAAAGTGAGTATAGGTAATCTTTTGAACCGCCATACCGATTACCACCAAACTTTGCACAGTGATTACGTACACCCGGAAGTTGTGAACGCTGCAAAAAAAGTTAATTTTTTTTGAAGGGGTGGTGTTTTATTAAGGGTTGAAGGGAGAAGAATTAAGAAAATTTGTTATATTGTATCGCATATATCTTTAAAAATATTAAAGGTGCATCATCCAAACTTTGCACTCTTATTAAAAATAAATTGAAAAATATGGTGGTGAAAATTTCATTTCTTAAAATTTAACCCTTATGGATTTTTTACTCTTTTAATTTAGGTCAAAAATTTGAGTTTATATTAATTGGTATTTGAAAGCTTATTCAACCATTTTCTGTTAATAATTTTAGTATTATTCAAAAATAGTACTAAACATGTCAAATGTCAAAATTGACAGCTGTCACCAATTTTTAGGCCAAAAAGTGGCAAATTAATAGAATCTATTAAATTTTACCAATAATAACTACATATGTATGTCAAATTTTGCCACAAACTGACATTTCTCAACTAAAAATGACAAATATCGATAAAATCAATTGAATTTGACAGATGCAAACTAAGAATAAAATATGACACATACACACACACAAGTAAAATCAATCTGAGAAATAATAATAAAAATTAAATTTTGGAAAAAATGACATATTACAAAAAAATAACAAATGTCAATAATTTTTTTCATTTCAATCATTTGTTTTGTTCCTTATGCTATTTGTGTTGTGTTTACTGATATCAATAACGAGAGAAGTACTGCGGAAATGCATTTCCAGATTTTTTTTATTATGTGGTAGATGTTTTCTTTTCGACCAGAGCCATGACACAAACATGACCAACTCGATGGTGCCAAAAAAAATCAAAAATTGATAGTGGTTTCTTTTGTTTAATCACGAAACGCATTTTGATTTTTGTATGACAGAAATTTTAGAAACATTCTTCTAGACTACAAATAAACTCCAATTATTCGACAAATATGCTCTTAAATAATGTAAATAACTGCTGATCAAATTTTAATGCAAAAAATTTATTAGTTTTTAATATTGCTATTTTTATTATATTAAGTTTAGATATTAACTTTTATTATTTAATATTGTTTATAATTAACTTTAGGCTCTTTAAAGTGAATGACTCTCAATTTAAATAACTCCTTTTAAATTAGTGATTCTCAATTTAAAGTTGTTAATTTCCAATTTGAATTTCATAAGCATAAGCATTCCCATTATGAATTACAAAACTTTATTTTCTAACTTTGACATTTTATGTATGGAATATGTATGGCATTGGGTAATTGTCGGACTGACTTGCTTTACACTTACATATTATCTATTTATTCATTCAATTCTAGACCCTTAAAGTGGCTTGTAAGTTTGGTCTTAGCACACTTTGATCTTAGCCATAGGACCGAGAAGCGATAACGTTGAAAAGTATCAAACCTAACATGCCTAGTACGAGTACCGAGACTCTTTCCACCACAGCAAATCTAACCGGCGCCAGTCGCCTATCGAAAATCGAACTGGTAGACGACGGACCTGATAACGGGTTTAGACCTACAGTTTATAGTGGGTTCCGAACCACTGTGGTAAAATCAAGATATATTATACGATATGTCTGAATGGTTGCCCATCCAAGCAGTGATTGCAGAGACAACATTGCTTTGCTTAGTAGAACCCCCCAGACTACCTTGCCAGCGTTGTCCAATCTTGGACCCCTTAGCGATAACGTTGACTAAAACACGTTTACTATTTATAAATATCAAAAACAAAACATAAGCAACATACAAATATTTGCGCCATCTATGGGAAAAGTTCGGAAAAAATTATATTTGTTATAAATAAATTTCTTACCGTTGGAGCCCCTGCTGTTAGTGAAAACCCAAAATCCGAAATAAATTCATTTTGCAGTAAAAGTTATTTCTGACTAGGCAAATCGCAATGTGACCAACCACTTTATGTAAAAACTCGAATAATTAATACCTTTTTAAATCCGGATTTTATCTAGGATTTTCAGTAAAAACTAACTTTTACTGAAATATATTTAATGGTTTCAATATAATAGTTATTTCTTAACTGGTGAGTAATGTTATATATAAGTCACGTAAGAAATAAGCATATAAGCAAGCATAAGCAAACTGTTGCGCTTGATTTCAATTGCAGCTCAGAAATTCATCTCCGATATTGCGAACGATGCGTTGCAACATTGCAAGATGAGGTCTACAAATTCATCGAGCAGTCACAGCAGTTCAAAGGTTTGATATAATTGCTTTTGATTTGTTGTTTATGGTAGATAATGGTTTTGTTTTGCATTATAGAATGCAAAAGGTTCAAAAGATCGCAGATATTGTCTCACCATGGAGGATTTAACTCCAGCTTTGGCTGAGTTTGGCATCACCATTAAGAAACCACATTATTACGTTTAATTACCGCTTGATTATTACTACTTTTTATTATAGCATTATAGCGGGTTAGCAATCTTTTTATTTTACATTTTTTGCTTTAAGGATTTTACATTTACTTTACTTTTAATTTTTATAGTAGTAGATTCGAGTTTTCTCAAATACATACAAATTTATTTTAAACTCACGATTAATTAAAAGTATCTAATCGCGTTTAAAGAATTTTATTATCGACAATCTTACATAATGAAATTATTAGAACACGTGAAATTATACCATAAACATGTCTGTACTTTCGTGGGAAAAGTACTTTCGCAACTTCTTCAACATTTGCTGATGCCAACGATCCAGCGGCGCCACTCCATCAAACTGCTCGATCACATTTCGATACCCTCCCAGATCATCATTTACGATAAAATAAATCAATGCCATGACGAAATGGTACTCAGGCGACACTTGGAAGGGAGGATACATGTCCACATAATGACCTACACATATCGCCATCTCATCACAATCTTTACCCATGTGCAGTTCGCAAATCGCCGCACAGAAAAACGCATCAATCGTCATAGTGGCCGCGTTCCCACTCGACAAATCGTAACAAGCCACCTCCTCAAACATCTCAATCGCATCTTCGAACAAACCGTGTTGGCTTGCATGCTTGCCAACACGCATCACGCATTTATTTGCGAGAACATGCGACTCAGTTTTGCGGTACAACTCGGCGGCATGTTGGTAGTTCAGCATCGCTTGCTCGATCTTAAGATCCTCTGCGAGCCAGTCGCCGATCGTTTCGAAGGCTTGCGCCGCACTTTTGGTCAACCCACATTCCTCATACAACCTCGTGGCGCTCTTCATACAATTGAGGGCAATCACAATGTCTCGTCTTTGGTAGCACTTGGCCGCTTCCATAAAATTGCAAGCGGCATGCTTTTTATCTCCAGCTTGATCCCTTAAAATGGCAGCGTCCGTGAAAGCGCCACCTGCACATTCTAAATTGTTTGCCAACTTGAACATGCCGGCAGCCTTCATGAACCACTTTGCGGCTTCTCGCTGACGATCATGGTCATCCCCGCCGAAGATTAATTCAAAATACGAAGGGGTACTCAATGCCTTACGAGCCTTTTCCCGAAATTCTTCGGCTTGTTTAGCTAATTCCATCGATATATTTTCAGAATTTTGACTCAAATGTTGACTAGACATTACTCAATTAATTTTTGTAGTAGGCTGATGTCAAAATTGTGGATTATTGCGAGATGGTGCGATGAATCGGCGGAACAGTTATGCGGATTCTTTGCAGAGCAAACCGGTAAAGAGTTTTTTATTTGCGTTGGGAAGGACGATTTTCGGTTGTTGGAAGACAAAACGATTTTGTTAATAGAGGGATTCTGTTCAGAAAAAAACGCAGATGAAAGTGCGGAGTATAATGATATTTTGGAGAAGTTGCGCAAGGAGTTTTATTAAAGGTTTGATAAGAAAACGATTTCGACTGCTGATGGATTGAAGGAGTTTCAACGGACGACGATTTTGGGCGAAGGCTCTTTTGGGCGTGTTGTAAGTCTATATTAATTTTTTTTCGAAGGCTACTTGTTTTGCTGTTGTTAAGTGGAATGTAAAAAACACTTTTTTGAAGAAGAGAACAGAATTTCTACTTTATTTGTAGCACATTAAAGCTGTAATACAATTTGTTGTTGTTGCTTCGAATGCTAAAGTGAGAGTTGTGGCTGGCTTTTTCCAGGCCGGAAGAAAGAAAAAGAGGGAGTAGCTACTCGTGGCCACACAGTTACAAAAACAAAATCCACTAAAACTGGCGGCAAATTCAAAATAAACGTGATCATTTAACATAGCGACCACCTTAAAACGATTAAACGTTTTAATAACAAACTATACAAGTCTAAGCATAGTAATTGTCACAGTAAATTTTAACAGAATCAACAATTAAAGCAGCAAACAAATAAACAAATGCCATTATAGAGCATGAAGCAATAAAATAAATGTCACAAATAACACAACGTAAGTCATCATCACAAAGGTAGAGGGCATAGCTTGGAAAATGCCCGTCGCACAATTCCCTTTTGAGTGAGCACTGTAGCCACTCGATTAAGACCGTCCTGGCCTGGATGCAATTGCGTGACACGACCGAGAAGCCATCGCAAAGGAGGAAGTCCATCTTCTTTGAGGAGTACGAGTTGATTCAATTCGAGACTACCATGGCTGGTTTTCCACTTTGTACGCTTTTGCAACTCGCTGACGTACTCAACGTGCCATCGCTTCCAAAAATGCTGGAAGATTTTTTGAACTCGTTCAAAATGCCGAAGTCGATTTTCGGCCGTCATCGTAACATCAAGCTCGGGGATTGCCGTTAGGGGTCGCCCAACCAGAAAGTGTGCAGGCGTCAACGGAGACAAGTCATTGGCGTCGGAGGATAGTGGAGAAAGGGGCCTAGAATTCAAAATAGACTCGATTTGCGACAAGAGAGTATATAACTCTTCAAAAGTTAACATTGCGTTTCCTGCCACTCTTCTTAAATGATGTTTTATACTTTTGACACCCGACTCCCACAATCCACCGAAATGTGGGGAGTGGGGTGGTATGAAATGCCACTGAATACCTAGATCCAGAGCTGAATCAATTAAACTTCCTTGATTTTTCTTGATAAATTTATAAAGATCAATGAGTTTAGAATTTGCACCCACGAAATTAGTGCCGTTATCGGAGTAAATATTTGAGGGCTTACCTCTGCGAGACATAAATCGTTTTAATGCCAGAATGAAACAATCGCTAGTTAAATCGGAAACAAGCTCAAGGTGCACCGCTTTAGTAACGAAGCACACAAATATACACACATAACACTTAGAGGTTTTGCATCCTCTACCTTTTTTGTCCTTAATTAGAAGAGGACCGGCATAATCTGTACCAACATTGGAGAATGGAAAACTTTGAGAAATTCTAGCAGTTGGCAAGTCACCCATTTTTGGATGTATACTCTTGGGAGAGCAACGAAAACACTTTATACAAGAGTGTACAACCTTTTTTGCCAGACTTTGACCATTTGTCGGCCAAAATGATTCTCTTAAACTAAACAAAGTAAGCTGAGGGCCAGCATGCAGCAAGCGTTGATGTTCGCGTTCAAACAACAATCGCGCGAATGCGTGATGGCCATCAATTAAAAACGGATGTTTTTTATCAAAATTAAAATCAGAATTGGCTATTCTGCCTCCTACACGTATCAAATCATTTTGGTCAACAAATGGAGATAATTTTAATATCGAACTTGACGAAAGCACCGGTTTGCCTTTTTTTAAAAGCCTGTACTCGTTTGGAAATGATTCAATTTGAGCAATTTTTGTCAAACGTATCAATGCTTCGTCAATTTCGTTTCCTTTTAACGAGCCGGTAATTTTACATGCAGGATTCAAACAGTTATTTTTAAATCTGAAAACTAATGCAATGATTCTCTGGAGTCGACTTATGCTTGAATAGTTTTCAAAAGGAAAAACTTCGATATTTGTTGATGCAAGTGAACTTGAATTTACTTTAAACTCTGGTAATTCACAAACGATTTCGAGTGAATTAGGCCATTCATCTTCATGTGATTTCAAAAAATCGGGACCGGTCCACCATAACGTGCTACCAGTAATCTGCGAAGGTGGGATTCCTCTCGAGAGCAAATCTGCAGGATTTACTTTCGTTGGAATATGGCGCCAAGTGCAATGTTTTGTCAATGTTTGTATTTCCGCAACGCGATGTGACACAAAAGTTTTTAATAAATTAGGGGCGGTACTGATCCAACCCAGAACTATTGTGGAATCAGTCCATAAATATATGCGATCAAATTGAATGTTTAACGATTTCACAACATTTTGTGTTAAACGGCTTAATGTTAACGCTCCTGAAAGCTCCAATCGCGGAACAGTTATCGTCTTTAAAGGAGCGACTTTGGTCTTAGCGCATAAAAGTTGGCAAGAAATGTTGCCATCATTGGAAATAGAACGTACATATATACAGCTCCCATATGCTAAAACGCTCGCGTCGCAAAAGCCATGAAGCTCAATAAATTTTGGTTCAATACTTACTACATGTCTTGGTATTTTTAGATCATTTAATTCTGTAAGTTCTGTGCGAAATTCTATCCACTTGGTATAAAGATCAAGGGGAACACTCTCGTCCCAACTTATTTGCTTTAACCACAATTGTTGCAATAGCATTTTGGCGACCACCGTGGTGGGAGCCAGTAGACCAAGAGGGTCGAATATTTGGGCAGCTTCTGAAAGTATAGTTCTCTTAGTTACCTTTTTGATATCAGATTTGAAAATTGAATAAACAAAGTTATCAGAATTAAAATCCCACGCAATTCCAAGCGTTTTAGTGAATTCGTTTGGACCAAGATTTAAAAAATGTGGATGTATATCAGCGGAACTTATGTTTTTTAGCACACTGGGCTCATTTGATATCCACTTTTTCAAAGGAAAACCACCTGACTCTAACAAATTGGACAACGTAGCGCAAAGAGTTTGCGCTTCAATGATAGAATTACTACCTGCAAGTACGTCATCAACATAAAAGTTATTTAAAATAATCTTGGACAATTCAGGATGTGAATCTGCACACTGTAGGCCTAATTGATGCAAACTGCGAATTGCTAAAAATGACGCAGATGCGGTGCCGTAGGTCACAGTGGTAAGATCATACATTTGAATTTCTTGCGAAGGATTATCGCGCCAAAGAATTCTTTGAAGATGACGTTGGCTAGGGCAAATCATCACTTGTCTATACATCATTTGTATATCGGCTGAAAATACAAATCGGTAACATCTAAAATCTAACAAAATAGAAAATAAATCGCGTTGTAATACTGGTCCCACCATTTGTAAGTCATTTAGTGAGTAACCTGTACTGGTTGCAGCTGAACCGTTGAATACAACCCGCAATTTAGTAGTTGTTTTGTCCTCTCGTAGAACGCCATGATGAGGGAGAAAAAAGGATGATTTTGAATCGCCTTTCGTGGGAGTCATATGTCCCAATTGAATGTATTCACGCATGAACGCTACGTAACGTTCATGTAAATTCTTATTGTTTGCAAATCGCCTTTCCAAGGATATCAAGCAACTTTTTGCTCTTTCATAAGAATCTCCTAATTTTGTCGGTGACTCTTTCAACGGAATTTTTACAACAAATCTACCATTTACATCGCGAGTGGTATTGGCTTTAAAATGAGTTTCGCATTCAGCTTCTTCAATAGATAACGGTGGGATTGAAGTTATCTCTTCAATTTCCCAGAATCGAGCTAGTTGATCTTGCACGTCCGGATACGACGACGAAAAATTACAAATTGTCTCTTTGGCAGGAGCGCTATTGAAGCTAACAGGGCCGCTTACGACCCAGCCGAATCGAGTTTTCTGTAAGCATGGTTGATTCTTGCCTAAGGATATTTGGCCAATGCAGAGTAAATTGAAAAAACAAGAAGCGCCGAGAAGGATATCTATATTTCCAGGTTTTTCAAATTTAGGATCTGCTAAATGTATATTTGGCGGTATGCTTAAATGCGAAATATTCACGTACGAATT
This sequence comes from Cryptophagus acutangulus, assembly GCA_963556235.1. Classification (NCBI taxonomy): domain Eukaryota; kingdom Metazoa; phylum Arthropoda; class Insecta; order Coleoptera; family Cryptophagidae; genus Cryptophagus; species Cryptophagus acutangulus. Next base: position 12,123,235 of record OY744558.1, read on the forward strand.
TGGCATAAGACCAGTGATAATAGGAATTATTAAACAGGACACCTCAACATTGAATGCTGAATTATCAGCTATTAAATTAATAAAGCATTGAGAATTTACATTATTAATCGATTTAGCTAATCCCATAACGTTTATGTTTATTTCCCTTTTGTTCAATTTTAATTTTTCAACAAATTTTTCGGTTACAAAATTACTCTGGCTTCCAGAGTCCAGAAGAATTCTAGCTCGATGAATTTTACCGCGCGAATCAGGAACGTTTACAACTGCAGTTGATAAAAGTACATTAGTGTGGTTCGGTATAAATGACGAAAGAGATACATCATCAGCTGATTTAACCAAGGTGGTTGGTTCTAAAGTATTGCTAACTTGGGCAGCGTGCAACATAGTGTTGTGCTTTAAATTGCACGTTTTGCACTTATAAATTGAATTGCAATCCTTCAAAACATGCCCCTTTGCTAAACAATTGATACAAAGGCCAATTTCTTTTACTTTGTTCATGCGCTGAGTCACACTAAGCTTTTTGAATTTGTCGCAGCTGTAAATTAGATGCGATTCTTTACAAAAATTGCAAGTTGGTTGATTTTTAGTAAACAAGGTTCTAGTACTTGTCGAATTGTGAATCGGTTTTTGGTATTTTTGTTCTACTGTTTCCATCAATGAAGCCTTCTTTTCTACAAACGCGATCAAATCATCTATGGAAGATTCCGTACTTGATTCTAATTGAGTTTCGAATTCACGGTTTGTAATGCTATCAAGTTTTGATTGTAATAAATGGACGAGAAACGCTTCGCGTTGCTGCTCTTGATTTACCAGAGAATTTAATGATCGCAAATTTCTTTTTAAAGAGTCGATCAAGCCTCGCAATTTGCTAGACGACTCTTTGGAAACATTTTCGAGATTGAACAATTCTTTTATGTGATAGTAAATTAGAGATCGTGAATTGTTAAATCTATCATTCAACCCGTCCCAAGCAATCTTATAATTATCGGATGACATGGTTAAGCCTTTTATTGCTTCTGCTGCTTTTCCAACTAATGAGGCGCGGAGATAATGCAGCTTATGTACATCTGTTAATTCATTATTCATATCGATTAAGCTTGAAAACAAATCTCTAAAGTTTAACCATTCTTCTGGTTTGCCGCCGAAAGTAGGGAGATTAATAGTTGGCAACTTTACGAAGGTTCGCGGTCTATCTGTGGACGCAGAACTTACTGTACTCGGGGTCGGTGAACCTGTCCCGCTCCTTTGGTTGAAATTTTCAAGCGCAATATTCGTATCTTTTTTAGGGTCTGTTTTTTGCAACAATTCGTCTCCAGAGGCAATGACTTTATAATATTTATTTTCAAATTCGCTTGTAATAGCATATTCCGCATCTAGATTTTCACTAGTCAATTCAATCTCAGTTTGAATTTCTTCAAACTGAGCCAAAAGAGAATTATTGTCCTCAAGGCGCCTGCGCAACTGCAAAACATCGGCATGTTCAACGAGATCTGACCCATTGACTTTGACAGTGAATTCGCGAACAAAATCTTCCAATCTGGTCAATTTGGCTTTAATTGCTCCTCTTTTTTTTACAAGATTCATTTTATTTATTTGCACGTCACGTTACTAAAGCGGAATAAATGCACTAAACTCAAAGTGAACGCTGATCAGACTTTGTTTACTTGCGAGAAAACTAGAGTTCAATATACTTGAAAAATCGTGACAAAGGAAACGCAATGAATGCCAGCTTAAGCGGTTTTATAATGAAATATTTAGCATGCAAATCGAGCTATAAATTCTAATTAAAAAGGAAAAGTACGACCTGTATTAGTTGTGGTTGCCTTTGAGGATTAAGCTCGAAATAGCTTATCAAATTCACTGAAGTAATTGTTTGTTGATCGGTGTGCCGCGTTGAGCGATGATGCAACAAGTTTCAATTCAATGGAATGCGTTAATTTTTACCAGCACGTCGTGGCGAAGATTAGGCATCGATGTCGAAGACGAATTTCATCAGTAGACAACCAAGTTATTTGGTTGTGCGGTGCTTGCACGTGTTGAAGCACATCAATTGGATTGCATTTACTGCTTCTGCAATCCGGCTCGAAGGACCATGTTTTGCTGTTGTTAAGTGGAATGTAAAAAACACTTTTTTGAAGAAGAGAACAGAATTTCTACTTTATTTGTAGCACATTAAAGCTGTAATACAATTTGTTGTTGTTGCTTCGAATGCTAAAGTGAGAGTTGTGGCTGGCTTTTTCCAGGCCGGAAGAAAGAAAAAGAGGGAGTAGCTACTCGTGGCCACACAGTTACAAAAACAAAATCCACTAAAACTGGCGGCAAATTCAAAATAAACGTGATCATTTAACACTACTTGATGGATAAAAAAAATTAATCGACAATCGCAAGTGTTAGCCAAGCATCAAGATACTGGAGCCCTTTACGCAATAAAATGCCTGAAAAAAGTAAAGCTAATCAAACTGAAGCAAATCGAACATACCCTGTACGAAAAAAAAAAAATGTTGGAAGCAATTCGATTCCCTTTCATAATCTCGATGGATTATTGCTACAACGATAAGAAAGTACTAACTCCACCTAATTAATTAGAAACTTATTAATTAATTATTAAGGCTGCAAAAATTCGACGAAAACCTATCCCGATTTTATGCATCGCAAGTTTTACTAGGAATCGAGTACTTGCTTATATGCCCGTGGGGTCAGCCCCTTGGGTGATTGGTCTAATTTTCTAGTGACTTGTATGTAATAACTAATACATTTTATCCCACAATTAACATAAATGAGTTATTATTATTATGGACATATTATAACAACATTATTTATTATTATTATTTAGTTTATTTTTTATTAATATTATTTGCATATTATGACAATTGAAACACAAATGACAAATGACAATTGAAAATTCGCTGGAAATGAGATTCCACAGTACTTCTCTCGTTGCTATGTTAAAATTTCTGATTAAAATTTTTAGAATTTTGAGGCATCTTTTGTGGAAAAAAATGTATTGGCTTATTTAAAAATGCTTTGAAAGAAATCCGAGGATTTTTACTGTAAAGGGTATATTAAGGGTTGAAGTTGTAAAATTAGGGTTGCATATTATTTTTAATTAGATCATTTGTAAATCTATTTTATTGGTATAGTAGAAATATAATATGAAGAAACTCCGATCCATATCACTCAAGCTGTATATTTGAGGAGTGGGGGTGTGTGGTTGGGGTCGTAAATTATTTTTAACCACTCATTATGTAAATTAATATAAAATTACTGATGAAAAATGGAGGGTTATGTTGACATATACGAATCAAAACATCACCGTCAATGGTTGAACAATTAATTTAAAAGACCAACAAGCCACAAAGGTTTATTTTTAAGGGATGAAATTTTACCAGCATTTTCTTCAATGTATTCGTAATATGTATGCCAAATTTGGTTCAAATTAAATATTCCTCCTGGCCGGTATTCACGTTACAAATTATGCATTTTTACAACTTTTTGACCTTTCAACCCTCAATAAAAATTCAACCCTGTAAAAAACTCTAGATTTTTTGAAAGCATTTACCACTTGGGATATACACGATACATATGTTCAATATTTGGTCAAAATCGGCCCGCAACTTTAGAAGATTAAGGGGATCCACCGATTTTGCCCTTTTTAGTATGTTTTTGGCCTATAACGCGCAGGTCTTTGAGAATTTTTTTAACGTTTTTATTTCTATATCATCTATGGGCGGGTAGAAAAAAAGGACGCAAATTATGTTTAAATCGGGTCAGTAGATTCCGAAATATAGTGGTTTCAAGAAACGAACAGACCGACCGACAGACGGAAACTAGTGACTATGATTTTCGTAATCTACGCATTTTATAAGGTCGAAAAATGTGAAATTTGGAAATTTTTTCATAAATACTTCCCTCTACGAGAGAAGTATGTAGCGAACCGCCTAAAATTAATAATGTTCCAAATTAAAATGATTTAATTAATTATAATTGAGTAGAAAAGAAAGTACTCTACTATAAATTCTACAACTAAAAAGTAATTTTGTTTAATTAGTTTAGTGGGGTAAGACACTGTCTCAAGTTTAATAGATGAACTTCATTATGTTTCAACCATTTCTTATTAAACGACTTTTTCTTTCTTTTTTCTTAAAAGCACATGTTTTCTAAACCCATTGATGTATTAGACATCATAATCGGATAAAAAATTATAGTGAAATAGAAGCAAAACTGATAAATTTTTAGCGAAATGAAAATTCTTAGCTCATGCACGCGATAAACTATAATAGCAATTTTCAATAGGTTGCACTAGTGCACACTAAATATATCTTTATTTTTTTTTAACATATTTTGATAATAAAAGATCGACAAACGTTAACATGAATTTATTTTACATTACATTTTTTGGTGCATTATTGGTAGCAAACCCTTGACTATGGGCACAGATAAGGTTATATACAGATGTGCCATCGGATAGGGCAAAGGGTTTCGCGTTTTTATATTGCCAACGCCCGACTAGAGAGGGCTTTTTTTAGTATAACACCGGCCACGGAGGGGCGCTGTTCTGGTACAAAGTCTATCCTATGGTAGATGGCGTTGCAAAATAATATAATAATCTAATAACGTAATATGAAATCATCTTCATATGGCCCAAACCACACCAAACCAACAATTACAACAGTTGCAACCCCACGTCCAGACAATTTAACAGTTACATTTTAACAGTTGCAACCTTACGTCCAGATACAGTTTCTAAAACCATCCGTTAAATTATAATGTGATTACAGTTTTCTTTCAAAACAAAATTAAATAAACTATGATGTAGGCAATATAAAATACAGGCGGGTTGAGGGGAACTGAATGGGTATAGCAAAACCAATTTTAACGTTAGACCGCCTATCTGTTATACTTATCTGTGCTATGGGACCCTTAAATCAATATAAAGTTGTTGGAATTACAAGTACAAGATTATGTTTAATTAATCAAATGTGGGGTAAGACAGAGTCTCAACCCCTTTATAGACAAATATCAAAAATATTCTAGTAAATCGACTATTGCCGTTGACGTGCACTTGAACTGACTTACCATATCTAAATGCAACTATAGCAGCAATATATAACTTAGCGCCACCTACAACGAGCTCCTTTAATTAATAATTGAAACGTGAATATTTTTAATAATTTTGTTTAAATTGAATAAAGGTGGAGTAAGTCTTGAAAAAGTCTCAACTCCTTTCTTGACAAATACACCGGTAATTTTAACTTATCCAAAACGTAACAAGTATTAAGTCGAAGATTCTTAAATAATAATAATATTTAGTAATTGTAGCAACTTAGTAGATGTAGCGCCATCTACTGGAACACAAAGGTTCATGAAAACTTTATGAAAATAGTAGGAAAAGAAAGACGGTCCTTTATCTCTCAAATTTAATCATATGATATATAAGTAACATTTAATGAGTTGGAACAAAGAAATTAAATTGGTATATAAATTTGTAAACTTGTTATTTAAGAGTATAAAAAATCGAGTATATAATTAAAATACAAAACAGAGTAAAAATGTGAAACATGTAAATAATATATAAATAGGGTAAAAAATTGTTTAAAGAGTTATTATATTATAGAGTTAAATTATTAGTTGTAGATTATTTGTGAATTGAAAACATTTTTTTTTTTTTTTAAGTGAATAAGGAGTATTAATTTTGAAAATTGTACTAACTTGATGATTAAAAAATTAAGTAGTAACCTTTCATTAGATTTAAAAAATTTTGACTTAAAAAATGATTTTTTCAAAAGTTCAAAAAAAAAAGTTCAAACTTCTAATGAAAGGTTACTACTTAATTTTTTAATCATCAAGTTTCAAAATTAATACTCCTTATTCTCTTTTTTCAAAAAAAAAGAAATGAAGGAAGTTTGTCTAGTTTTGTCTAAAACGGCAACTTCCAAAAACGTTGTTAAACAAAGTTATGCCATATTTGCTTGGCAAGAAATATTCAGAAGTAAGTGTAAACTGCCATGGCTTATATATAATTAAGCCAAGAAATTAACTTATAATTTTAATATTGTTTAGCTTTCTCATGAAATTAAGTCGAAACATCTTAACATTGACAAATTGATTTCTGGAAGTTTCGCGGAAATGAAGAAACAGAACTACGGCTATTCGGTGTGTAGTTCTATCGAAGATGTATTAATACTAGATGATTTGATAGACAAAGATAAACGTAAACGTGAATTTAAGCACTATGACTTCGTTTCATCCACCTCAATTAGACAAAAAGATAAAGATCGAGTGCCGTCTCGCAATAACAAATCCAGAATTAAAGCGACGAAAAAAAAAACCAACGTAAAGAAGCCTTCTTTCCATGAACCATTGAGTCCGACAAGTTTATCGAGTGACGCTTCATTGAGTTCTTTCGTCGACCTTAAAAATGTACAGCCAGCAAGTCAAGTAAAAAAGAAGCGGAATTTTTTTTTAAGTGAACCATTAAGTCCTGAAAGTTTATCTACTGACGCTTCGTTGAGTGTAGAAAGCCCAATTTTGAAGTCCAAATTTAAACAGGTCACACAAACTACAGCATTTCTTTCTGCAAATTTGCAGTATCCAGAAGATATCGAGTGGAAACGAAGCCCATCTGTTGAAGGATGCATTACAATTAGTAACAATGGTAGTTTTTCCGGGATGAACATTAAGATGAAAACTGACTCTGAAAAATGCATTCTTATTGATGACTCTGATTCCGATACGGACGATTTACTAACACAGGCGGTTGTAGTGAAAAGTATGCCGCAACTCGTCGAAGAAACTATAAGCAAACTCCACAGGCTTAAGGACGTGCCAGTATTTGAGGCTGATAGTGATAAGAAGAAGTCAAGAAGTCAATTAAAAAGTCAATTAATTCTTCCTTCAAGAAGTCAATTAAGATCATTGATAATGAAGTCATTAGGGAAGCAGGGAAGTTGTTCGATAGTGATAGTTTCGCTGAATTTAATAAATCAACGCCAAATGAGTGGAAATGCATTCAATTTTCTGAACTAACGGTTGAACAGAAACTAATGGAAGAGGAACTGCCCACAACTGAATCTTCTGAAAGCGGTGCTTTGGAGGAAGGGAAAAACTTTGATCAACTTTCAACGCCAGTAGTAAAAACGGAATCAATAACACCAGAGAAACCAATAGAAAAAGCGGAACCAGAGAAAGTTTCCCTAATTAAATTTGTTGAAGATTCCGCTAAATCACCAATGATGTTTCGGAATTCATTCCTCCATGAGAAAGGAAGGAGAACAGTTTGCATAGGTAGCATTGTTTCCAGCATTAAATTAGACAAACGAAGAGCAAAAAGTCCCGTATGTACATTTACGAGTGAGGCGTTGGCTAAAGAAACTGAGAGCTTCAAGAACGGCTTGACATCTCATTCCCATTATATTGCAGTTTTAGATTTGCTGAAACCTGTTAAAAAACCAGGTGCGAGCAAAAGGAGAAAGCCTAATGTGCCAATGGCCAAAAAAAGTGCCGAGTCAAACGAAAAAATCTCGCGCGCCAAGGAAAACTAAGTCAAAAGTAATTAATAAGCGGACGCCGAATTGGATATATGATAGAGAGCGGAAAAGTTAAAAAAAATTGTTAAAGCATTTTTGTTAAGTATTTTGGTAAAGCATGGATATATTTATTATTAAACTATTTTTATCATTATTATTAAGGTATTTTTTTTAACTTTATCGTTTTTGTACCTTTATTTTTTTTATATTCTATACTTTATCTCTTTCTAAAATTTTTCGTTTTGTTCCATCCCTTTTCATGCACTATCACGGAATCTGTAATTGACTCCCTCCTTGCTGCAATATATGTAAATTTTTCTTCTTTGTCGCCTTCCCAACTTTCATTTAGCACATTTCATCATTTATCTTCCACCATCTCTATTAAAACTTGCCCCTCTTGACTTACTGTTTTGTTTTTGGTGGCTCATGTTCTTCAACTCTTCGTTCCCCCTTTTTATTTTCTTCTCCCAACTTCCAATCCTTGCGTTAAAATCTCCTGATATTATAAGCATATCCTCTTCTGTCTCCTTGATTCGATCATCAATATTCTACAGTGTCTAGCAACTTTGGGCTATAAGATTGGTAAAAGTGGTGTGTGTCAAGTTAGGCAACACAGAAATCATGATCTAGAAGTGACATTTCAATCGATAGAGACTCGTTTAGTTATCTGTAATAATATTCAATTATACTCCCGCCTCGCCCTCCAAGATCAATTACTACGTAGTACACCAACTACTGGTTAGATGTCACACATTTCAAAGACAAAGAACAAAACCCCGTCATGCGCGCCGGCCCGAGTGCGCTCTGATCGTCATTACTTTCTAGTGTGTTACGTTGTCACGATCGTTCCTCCTTTTTATTAGTTGTTTGGCGATTATTCTTAATTGTAAAACTCTCAGTTATTTTAATGGGTAAGCATAAGAGAAGACGAGAGAGATCTGATAGTTCAGACTCTTCAGACGAAGTACAGCATAAGGTATCGGAGCTTATGAGATTGTTGAAGAAACATAAGCGGCATCGCCGCCATGTTGATGCAGAAAGAAGACCATCACGCAGGGATAGGCCACCCGTGGTACATGAAAACGAGACAGCGGGTTGCAGCACCGCTTCTTCAATTCCAGAGAGGAATTCGTCGAGATTCTCGGCGGAACCAGAGTTGCACTCGATCATTTTGCCAACAGGTGCCTCGGATGACGAGCGCTCTTTAGCACATTCTCCTGGTTTGCACCCAGAGGAAATTCTGCACGAAGGTGAGGTTAAAGTTCATTTGCATGAACTAAGCTAGGACTTACCACTTTTACGTGGCACACTAAGTCATCCCATTTGCATGGGTTGGTCTAGCTTTATCAAAATTTATGAATTCAGCTAAGACTTACCACTTATATGTGGCACACTAAGTCGTTCCATTTCTATGGATTGGGAAGCTTTGGTGATAATAAAGTATCGAAACGCTTTATGTGCGACTGAACGTCGTTTTAGTTTTATAGATTGTTACAGACGTCCATATGACGTACGATTTGCATTACTTAGTTGTGCATTACAGATATTGAGATTGGTGACTCTACCGACTTTAAAGTTGGAATGCAGGTTGTCCTGCGCACATAGTTAAGCATGGTATTATGTTACAGATGGGAACCAAGCCCAAGTTTTGCTTTCTTTGGACAAGGACACTTTACGGCTGCTAGGGGATGAAGGGATTGATGTTGCTGGATTTGGTGAACCGGTGCACGAAGGATTAGTTCCAATCTGGGCTAATATTTTTAAGAATGGTCTAAAAGAGGAGACTCGCATTAGCCTTATCAAGAAATACCCAGTTCCTAGCAACTGTCCTTTTCTTGCACCGCCCAAGATTAACCCGGAAGTAAAAGCCGCCGTTAACGAGGCAGCTCTCAAAAGAGATGCTCGCTTTGTCAACACACAGACCTCGCTAGGTTCAGGTTTGTCTGCTATGGGACAATCCATCACTTGGGTTATAAATGAAGTTACCAATCCGGACCTAAAGGAGCGCTTGTTGACTGCAATGGGAGATGCAGCTAGACTAGTAGGTGGTGTTGATCAACATCAGTCCCAGGCTCGTAGGCTGATTTTTAAAGGTCAGTTGAACAAAAATTTGGCCGATGCACTGAGTGAGGTCCCGGAAGATGGTTTACTTTTCGGCGAAAATCTTTCGGAGCGAATTCAAACAGCTAAGGCGCTCGATAAGACGACAGCTCAACTGAAAAAACCCGCGACTACTTCAAGAGCTCGAACGAGCGCATACCCGTCTAAACCGGTGTCGGGAAACTTCAGAGGCCCGCCACGCCCCCAACAGAGGTCGCAGTGGCAGGACGGGCCGAAGAATCAACCGCCGACCAGAAAGATGCCGCCTCAGAAGCCGACTACCTCGAACTACAGGAAGCCGGAGAACCGCCGTCGCTATTAAACGTAAGAGGCCACGCTGGCAGATTACGTTATTTTGCCGACCGTTGGTTGCAAATCACCTCTGACCCACTGATCCTTTCGTGGATTCAGGGGTATAAATTGCCCTTTGCTAGGGAAGTGACACAAGAATTTCTATGTGCCGCCCCAAATTGGCACGAGCCAGAGATCAAACTCCTCTCTAGCTCTATAGAGCAGTTATTGTCAATTGGTGCTATTTCCAAATGTACATCTTGCAAAGGACAGTTTATTTCCAATGTATTTCTTGTTCCTAAATCGGACGGCTCTATGCGGTTTATTATTAACCTAAAAAAGTTAAATAGCTTTATTGATACGGAACACTTCAAGTTAGAAGATAAAAATACCGTTTTACGTCTTTTGCGTCCTGGGAATTTTATGGCTAAGCTAGACTTGAAGGATGCCTACTTTTTACTCCCGATTGACGGCGCGTATAGAAAATTTCTACGATTTAGTTTTCAAGATCAGTTATTTGAGTTTAACTGTTTGTGTTTCGGGTTAAACGTCGCGCCCTTGGTATTCACCAAGCTTATGAAACCGATACTAACTTATCTCAGGAGTCGCAAATTTATTTCCGTAGCATATTTAGATGATTTTTTGCTCTTAGGCAGTAATAAAGAAGAGTGTCTCGAGAATGTCCGTGTTACGACATTCTTGTTGGAAAATTTAGGATTTATAATCAATACTAAAAAGAGCCGTATCAATCCGAGTACTTGTATCGAATTTTTGGGGTTTTTATTTAATTCTGATTCCATGTCTATTGGTATTCCACCAAATAAACAAGCAAGGACCTTGGAACTAATATCCAAGTTTCTTGCTCGATCGAATTGTACTATTCGCGAATTCGCACATTTAGTAGGAGTTTTAGTATCAATATGCCCAGGCACTCGTTATGGTTGGGTTTACACGAAACGATTAGAGAGGGCCAAGTTTTTGGCGCTTCAAGTTAGCCATGATAACTATGACAGCCGCATGATTATAGACTCGCTCGTGAAAAAAGACTTAATTTGGTGGAAAAACAACATTGAGGGCTCGGTTTGTCCTATTAGACGTTTTAAATTTGATTTAACTATATTTACGGATGCGTCCTTGACGGGATGGGGAGCTGTATGCGGCAACAGGAAAGCTAAGGGCTTATGGACTAACTCTGAAAAGAACCTCCATATAAATTGCTTAGAATTGTTGGCTGTGTTCTTTGGTTTAAAATGTTTTGCGAACCATTTGTCTAGTTGCGAGATTCTTTTAAGAGTCGACAACACAACTGCTATCTCATATGTAAATCGCATGGGAGGCGTCCAATTTGAGAGCCTAAATTTAGTGGCTCGTGATATTTGGCAGTGGTGCGAGGGGCGCAATAATTGGATTTTTGCATCTTACATCAAATCTGCAGACAATATTGACGCGGATCGCGAATCTCGAAGGCTTCCCGGTGAAACCGAATGGTGCCTTTCAGACCGCGCGTTTGAAAAGGTTGTATCGGTTTTAGGGGTTCCGACTATTGATTTATTCGCTAGTCGCAGTAACAAGAAGTGCAAGAGATTTGTTTCTTGGGGCCCGGCTCCAGACTCATTTGCAGTGGATGCTTTTACCATGGACTGGTCTGGCCATTTCTTTTATGCATTTCCCCCTTTTGTTCTTGTTGCTAGGGTTCTTCAAAAAATCATTATAGATAATGCCGAAGGCATAGTAATTGTACCGTTTTGGCCATCTCAGCCGTGGTACCCAGTTTTTTCTTCGTTACTAGTTAAAGAAACTGTACTTTTACAACCAGATGTTAATTTGTTGTCTTTACATGGCAGGAAGCATCCACTTTGGCCTACACTTTCCCTGGTGGCAGGGCACTTGTCGGGGAAGCTCTCCGCCTCAGGGACGTCTCATTAGCGTCGGCGGAGATAATGTTGTCTTCCATCACAGCCTCTACGTGGCGACAATACGACAGCGCATTAAGAAGATGGTGTAAATTTTGCAATACTAAGGACATCAACCCACTCGCGGTTTCGGTGAAGTTGGTAGTAGAGTTTCTTACAAGCTGGTACGATCAGGGCGCTTCTTATGGCACTCTTAACAGTGCCAGATCCGCCATTGCTCAATAAGCTTCACCAGGGTTTTCGGACGATGATCAACTGCAAAAATTATTTAAAGGAATTTTTAAATTGCGCCCTTCCACTCCAAAATACAACTATACCTGGGACCCGGCGATTGTGCTAGGTTATTTACGCTCATTAGGCGAAAATGATTCGTTGGAATTAAGTTTATTAACTTCAAAATTGGCAACTTTATTGGCCCTAGTTACAGCACATCGCCTTCAGACATTAGCATTAATCCAGATCCAGAACATCGAGGAAAATAAAGATGGAATTGTCATTAAAATTCCTTTAAGGACGAAGACATCTAGAAAAGGCGCTACGCAACCTCTTCTGTTCATCCCATTTTTTCCAGAAGACCCAATTATTTGTGCCGCATCAACAATAAAACACTATCTGCAGATTACACAGTCATTAAGACCGTTATCAACGGATAAGCTTTTTATAACTCATAAGAAGCCGTATCATCAGGCATCAACACAATCTCTTAGTCGCTGGATTAAGGCCGTCCTAGCCGCTAGCGGCTTGGATACTTCCATATTTTCGGCATATAGTACGCGCCATGCTGCAGTGTCAACGGCCAATCGAAAAGGGGTGCATCTGGACCTAATTCGCAGCACGGCGGGTTGGTCTAAGACTTCCGAGACTTTTGCTCGATTCTACAACCGACCGTTAGAACCGAGATTGGAGGCAGATGCACAAAATTCCTTGGCTCGAGCAGTTTTATCTGCTTAAAGGCTTTTATCTTATTTAATTTTGTGTTAATTTTAAATAATTTTCAATTTTAAAATATTTTTGAAATAAAATTTTGTTTTGCATTGTGTCGCAACTTAAAACTGGCTTTCAACATCTACGTAGTAATTGATCTTGGAGGGCGAGGCGGGAGTATAATTATAAGATCAAACGAACTTACCTTAAGTGAAGTTCGATTTTAATTATACGAACGCCTCGCCTGAAAAGATCACTCCCGCCCTATCCCAGTAGCCTATAACGGCTGACTTACCCAAAGGGTTGCGACACCAGTCAGCTTTCAAATAATGACGATCAGAGCGCACTCGGGCCGGCGCGCATGACGGGGTTTTGTTCTTTGTCTTTGAAATGTGTGACATCTAACCAGTAGTTGGTGTACTACGTAGTAATTGATCTTTTCAGGCGAGGCGTTCGTATAATTAAGATCGAACTTCACTTAAGGTAAGTTCGTTTGATCTTATAATAAAACTTTGTAAATTTTGGTTCATCGTGTTGTTTCTCATTTCACAATCCTTTTGAACGTTAAAGGTATTTGACAGTGGTTCCAACTGTAAAATATAATTATAGTATTTTGGTTTCGTTTTCTTGTTGTGTCAGTCAACACGGTTTTATTCGGGTACATAAAGGCTTTCTTTATGTTGGAAGGAATGCGATTTTTTTTTGTGTATTTGCATCACGTCATCTTCTTGAGCCCACGATATAGTCGAATTTTATAGGCGCTATTTTAATTCAAAAATCGAAAAATATTCGGCAAAATTCATCATGTTTGGTTAAAAAATTGAATGAATGATTGGACTCTATTTTTGATCAGATTAATTGAAATTATGTTCAAATTTATTAATTTATGATTTGAAATGCGCTAACACAAGTGGCTCAAATTATATTCTATTTAATGCAATATCATTTTTTGGTTTAGGAGTTTTATTCAGCTAATTGTTCACAAATTTGTATGATTTAAAAAGCATATTAAACAGAATTATAATATCTAAATGAATTCACTTTCATCTTAAAATAATATTTAAAGTTATGATCTTAAAGTATAAAAATTTGACAAAATTCTTTATTTTATTAGCGAATAATACATTTTTTTTTTCAGTAAAGCTACATTCACAACCTCGAAATTAGTGGCAAAGTTGACAAATTATTAGTAACCCAAATAGAATGGAACGTATATTTTCTAGATAGACATTTACAATTGTCCTCTGGTCGAATACTAATTTGTTAATGTTTCCACTAATTTCGAGGTTGTGAATATAGCTTTAGCTTGATACATCAAAATTAGATGTATCAAACGTTATTATAGGTTAAAACATTATACAAAGTTAATAACAAAATGTTATTTATTTAAATAATATGTAATACATAAACTAAGCTCTAAATAGACATGTAGAAGGTATACACCAACATGTCTCCCCAACTTACCGAAGACATTTAAATGAGACCACACAGATTTATTTAATTCATTGAAGAAGCGCGATTTCCAAGCCGTCTTGATTTCAACCCGCACGTTCTTATATTGGACGATTCGATTTTGTTTCTCCTAGCAACGAATAATTAAATTATTCTGTCAGGTTTATTTCGTGGGGCGTTGGCAGTTTTCGAACTTGCATCTTTGAAATGGCTGGAAAGCCAATGCTTAGGGTGAAAAAAGTCACACGCAAAAAGAAACCGAAGAAAGCTGCAAAACCGAATCGCAGGCCGAAACGTCACATCTCCCGAAAGAAGCGGACTGCACGTAAAGGTACAAAAAGAGCATTTTTGAATTCTTTCTTTCTGTTCTTAAGAGAGTTTAGAAAGACTTGCGGGTTGACGAAATTTACGGAAATTACAAAACATGCCGGCATCGTCTGGCGTTCGATGAGTGCGATTGAGAAAGCGCCATATATAAATAAATCCAAGCAGTTGATGAAAAATATTAAAGAGGCTCGTGAAAGCGAAAAGGTGGGCAGAAAGAAAAAACCTTTAAATGCTTTCTTTCTCTTCTTGCAAGATTACAAAAAGAATTGCAAGAATTGCAAAATCACTGAAATCGCAAAATCTGCCGGCGCCGCCTGGCGGTCGATGAGTGAAACTAAGAAAGCGCTGTATATAAATAAAGCCAAACATTTTCGAAGCATTGAAAAGAAAGCCGGCAAACCAGCGAAGGTTAACAAGGATCCTGATGGAAATGTTGATGATAAGGTTGAGGTAACAATTTTATATATTAATTAAATCTATGTAATAATAATTGCCTGAAAACTCGGTAAATTCTGTGAAATGGCGCAACTAGAAACAAAAAGCGGCCAATTCAAATTGTTAATCGATTTCTCAAGCGATTAACATGTGCACTTACGAAATCATTATATCACTGAAACCTGGCTTAATTCCAATTTTGAGAGCTCTGAGTTTGATGTTCTTAACTACCACAAAATCAAATTCTTGTTTCATTATGGAAGAACAATGGTTACTTGTAAAGTACAATCGCGTGTTTGGAGCAGACGCGCATATGCTTATTAGAAGGTCTTCCAAACAAGAACATCTTTCCCAGGCTTTCAAACAATTTGTTCATTTTCTCCGCCACTCCATGTTTGTTAGTAATAATCACTGACCTAAAGTTATTTTTGGGAAAGTAGTGAAGAAAGGGATGATTTTCGACTTGAACTACACAATCTATTCGACTTGAACTACACTTGTCTATTGTACACGACATGTTAAAAATAAATGAAATTTCTGGCATGTAAAAACAACAGCTAACAATTCCTTCTCAATTTGGGCTCATTTTTATTCGCTTATTTTAACGTACCATCCTTGATATGAAAAAAATAATATGATTGTATCTTAGGTGCAATTTTTGCTACTAGTTGGCAAACTATTTAGTCACACTCAAATGCGGTACTTACTAGGCTACTATTGAGTATTTAAATCCTCTCGCTTTGTATTGCTTAATAATAAATGTAACAATAATGATAAAGTAATAATCAACACTAATATCACAACAAGGCTTCTTTAAAATCAAAAAAGTATTTTGAAAATTGATATTAACATTACTTTTGGATTAATTATTTTGGTATTTATTTAGGAGGTTGATAATACAGGAACTGGGAAAGAATCCAAGAGCAAGAAGATGTCAAAAAAAAGCGTAAAATAATATATAATTTTCATTTTTTTAATTTCTATTTGGCTATTATATATTTATTTCTAGAAAAATGAAGAAACTCCATCCAAGAAAGATGAATAAACTAAACAATGAAGAAAGTGGAGGAACGTTAAAAAAATAATTTGACATATTTACCCATTATATATTTTCAAAATTATATTGTAATGTGATTAATGTGCAAATATAAAAGAAAAAACAATGAACTGCGCATCATAAGACAAAAAAAAATAACTAAGAAGGGTCCAACCTTTCTAGTCCGAAATGGATTGCAAATAGCGAAGAAACATTGCTATTAAGTGATAGTCAGTTAAAGGTTTGCCTAGGGTCAGTCGTTTTATTACTATTTGGCCAAGTTTTGCATCTTTCGATAAAACGATTTTTTCGTCAGGGTAGATTCTAGGAGTTTGTACTTGTTTTTCTTGCGTTTTTACTATTGATTTATTGTCTATAATTGGCTTCTTACTCTTTTTCTGTCCTTTTGATTTGCGTTTTTTCTTTATTTTGATTTCCTGCTTTGGTTCATTTATTTCCAAGTTTTGCGTTTCAAGCATATAACTTTCCAAGCAAAAATTAATAGCATACTGCATTTCAATGACCTTAATACCACTCCCCTCTAAAAGGTACTGCAATTCCTCTTTAATTATGCGTTTCAAAAGTACCATTAATGCAGCTGCCTTAATATGGCTATAGTCAGGTACATCTGGCTTGGCTATTAAAGGATACTTTGGTAAAAGCAATTTATGAACCAAATTTCTCATTACTTGCAATCCTCGTTTAATTTTCTGAATATTTCATCTCAAATAGGTACTGAAAAGTCATGTAGTTATCAAAATCTTGCTGATCTAATTTATCTTGGCACTCAATTTCTTGCACAATAACCTCTTCTAGACCATCTTCTACAAGTATGCGTACCACTGGTACTACCATATCGAAAATTGCTTGTTCATTAATAAATAAAGTTTTCCATTTATCTTGGATTCGTCGATTTGGTGCTTCACCAAACCTACACTTATACTCGCCTTCTTTAAGCGACAATGATACTATATCTTTTATACTTTCCAAACAAGCATTATAATGTCGCTTATTTTTTAGCTTGATTTATGCCTGCAGAATCCTAAATTTTTCCATTTTATTCTAAGAAATTAGATACTCGGTACTAATAATTCGGTAATATCTATGTTCCGATTCACATGGCATTCAATTTATATATCGAGTTACTCATTTATTAAAATAAAACTTAAAGATATTGAAAATCGTTATTAGAGTTTATCGCGTGCAGGAGCTAGGAATTTTCATTTCGCTAAATATTTGTCAGTTTTGCTTTTATTTCACTTTAATTTTGTATCCGATTTTGATGTGTAATACATCAATGGGTTTAGAAAACATGTGCTTTTAAGAAAAAAGAAAGAAAAAGTCCTTTAAAATAATGTATATTTAATAATAAATAGTTGAAATTTCATAGATGAATTTCACTATGTTGCAACCATTTCTTATTAAAGAACTTTCTCTTTCTTTTTTCTTAAAAGCACATGTTTTCTAAACCCATTGATGTATTACACATTAAAATCGGATACAAAATTAAAGCGAAATAGAAGCAAATCTGATAAATATTTAGCGAAATGAAAATTCCTCCTGCACGCGATAAACTATAATAGCGATTTTCAATAGGTTGCACTAGTGCACACTAAGTATATCTTTAATTTTTTTTAACATGTTTTGATTAGAAAAAATCGACAAACGCTAACATGAATTTATTTTACATTACATTTTTTGGTGCATTACTGGTTGCAAACACTCGACTATGGGAGCTTTGAATCAATATAAAGTTGTTGGAATTACATGTCCAAAATTATGTTTAATTAATCAAATGTGGGGTAAGACAGAGTTTCAACCCCTTTCTAGACAAATATCAAAAATATCCCAGTAATTCGACTATTGTCGTTGACTTGCACTTGAATTGACTTACCATATCTAAATGCAACTATAGCAGCAACATATAGCGCCACCTACAAGGAGCTCCTTTAACCTTTGATTATAGAAGACTGGATTGCTAATACAGTTTTCTAACAATGCGTCAGACAAGGAGTTGCGCTCGTAATAAAGGAAGTTAGATAGAGCCAAGTAGTCCAATACAAGTAACGTATAACAAGCTTCTATATAAGAATTTTCTCCCATTTCCGTCAAAGGTAAATTCTTACGAATAAGTTTTATTGGGTTGTTATATTCTTATGACGTCATATCCGGTTATATATCAATGTTGGGTTATGTTTACTTTTTATTCTTGGCTTGGCTTGTTAAGAATTCGCATTTCGCTCAATCATTCATCGACCATCGTTGTTTGATTTAGTTTTTGTGATAGTTTATGTAAATTTAAATTACGCCCTAGGAAGTGGATGGTATAAAGACGGAGTCAGTATCATGAGGCGGAGTTAAATGATTTCATCTTACTCTGCTTGAACCGATTTGAAATCTCACTCTTTTAGCAATCCAGTCTTCCATACTCAAATACTTTAACTAATAATTGAACACTTTTAATAATTTTGTTCAAATTGAATAAAGGTGGAGTAAGACTTGAAAAAGTCTCAACTCCTTGGATAACAAATAAATATATTTGGATAATTATGTATATAATAACCGCAAGAGATATCGAACCCGAAATGTGATTCTCTGGGGCTTGCAATAGTTAGAAATTAGTTTAGCAATTGTTAAAGGTTCGTTCGTTTTAGCAGTAGCAGTGGTACCATTTATGCGTAATTTTGTTGAATTATTTTAGTGGGGTAAGACACTGTCTCAACCCCTTTATTGGCAAATACTTTAGTAATTTTAACTAATCAAAAACGTAACAAGTAGTAAGCCGAAGATTCTTAAATAATATTAATATTTGGTAATAGCAGCAACTTAGTAGATGTATCGCCATCTAGTGGAACATAAAGGTTTATGAAAACTTCATAAAAATAACTTAAATCAATATAAACTTGTTGGAATTTCAAGTCCAAGATTATGTTTCATTAATCAAATGTGGGGTAAGACAGAAACTCAACCCCTGTCTAGACAAATATCAAAAATATTCTAGTAATTCGACTATTGTCGTTATACATATAAGACGTGCACTTCAATTGACTAAGCATATCTAAATGCAACTGAAGCAGCAACATATAACTTAGCGCCACCTACAACGAGCTCCTTTAACTAATAATTTAAACGTGAATACTCTTAATAATTTGGTTTAAATTTAATAAAAGTGAAGTAAGACTTGAAAAAGTCTCAACTCCTTTCTTGGCAAATACACCGGTAATTTTTACTTATCCAAATGTAACAAGTAGTAAGTCGAAGATTCTTAAATAATAATAATATTTGGTAATAGCAGAAACTTAGTAGATGTAGCGCCATCTACTGGAACATAAAAGTTCATGAAAATTTCATGAAAATAGTAGCTTTAAGGCTCAACTCCTTGGATACTCCAAGTCTCAACTTCTTATACTATGGCAAGCCAATTAACTTTTTAATGACATCAGATAAATAAGTTTAAAAAAATTTTTTATCAAAAAACAATTGTATCAAACAAAAAAGAATTCCGAAATAAATGAAGATTTAACATTGGACATAGCAAAAAGTTTTAAAATTATTTTTAATGTGTGTCTAAGTTATACAATTATCCCTTATGGTATATTTTTTGATATTTTTAAATAACCCAAAAACATTTTTGTAACAAAAGATGCCTCAAAATTCTAAAAATTTTAATAAAAAAATTTAGCTTAGCAACGAGAGAAGTACTGTGGAATCTCATTTCCAGCGAATTTTAGGTAGTATTATTGAAACTTACTTACTTACCTATTTGAAACTTACCATTTTTTAAGTTAATGTTTGTTGAATGACAAGCATCAATCCATTTGTCTGTTATATCTTCATTTTTTTTTTCGAGAATCTAAAATAACGAACATTACTTCCTTTGGTTTTTCTATATGTATTTTTGCAACTTTTTACTGCACGAGAAGGCATTATTACTTATTTTCCAATCACAATTATAACACCAGTAAACAATACTTTGTCAACTGTCATCGAGAATAATTAAAAACGAATAATAAAATAATTAGCAACGAATAATTAAATTATTCTGTCAGGTTTATTTCGTGGGGCGTTGGCAGTTTTTGAACTTGCGTCCTCAAAATGGCTGGAAAGCCAATGCTTGGGAGAAAAAAAGTCACACGCAGACTTGCATGCCGCGTTTGCAAGCAAGCCTACAAAAAGAAACCGAAGAAAGCTGCAAAACCAAATCGCAAGCCGAAACGTCGCATCTCCCGAAAGATGCGGGCTGCACTTAAAGGTACAAAGAGAGTATTTTTGAACTATTTTTTTCTGTTCCTGAGAGACTTCAGAAAGACTTGCGGGTTGACAAAGTCACTGAACTTACAAAACATGCCGGCGCTGTCTGGCGTTCGATGAGTGCGATTGAGAAAGCGCCATATACTATAAATAAATCCAAGCAGTTGATGAAAAATATTAAAGAAGCGCCTGAAATCGAAAAGAAGGGCAGAAAGAAAAAACCTTTGAATGCTTTCTTTCATTTTTTTTTACAAGAGTAGTAAGAAAATATAAAATCTGCCGGCGCCGCCTGGCGGTCGCTGAAACTAAGAAAGCGCTGTATATAAATAAAGCCAAACATTTTCGAAGCATTGAAAAGAAAGCGGGGAAACCAGCGAAGGTTAATAAGGATCCTGATGGAAAAGTGTATGATAAGGTTGAGGCAACATTTCTATATATTAATTCAATCTATGTAATAATAGTTGCCTGAAAACTTGACAAATTCTTTGAAATGACCCAACTAGAAACAAATCAGCAGTCAATTCAAATTGTTAATCGATTTTTCAAACGATTAACATGTGCACTTACTAAATCATTATATCACTGAAACCTGGCTTAATTCTAATTTTGAGAGCTTTGAGTTTGAGGTTGTTAAGTACCACAAAATCAGGAGAGATTTCGATTTTGTCGGTTCAGGCAAATCTCGTGGTGGTGTTATGTTTTTGGAGAGTAAAAAATCTAGATTTTTCTGTTGTTGACTGCACAAATTTTTTGAAAATGTATATAAATATACGATTTTTCAATTCTTAAATTGGAGTTAATAGTTTACAGTGAAAATAATCTCAAAGTCAATCTCCAAATAAATAGATGCATGACAATAATCTAATGAAAAAATATTCGGGCACGGCTGGGAATCGAACCCAGATCTCATGGTTTCTAGCCAAGCGCCTTAACCAGTTAGGCTATCGAGCCACACTGATTTCGACGTGAAATCTGAGAACATAACTCACAGCCGCCCCCGAATACTTCCCCACTAGATATTGTACTTGGTAAATATTTGAGTTCGTCCTATAAATAAAAAATGAATATTTTTTCATTAGATTATTGTCATGCATCTAAGTAATATTACAGCTAGATTAGTATTTCATTTTAAATCATATCATATAATTGTCATATCATCAGAATCGTATTTCATTAACTAGAATAACATATGTAAGCTTGTAAGCTGATTTAGCATTTTTTCTTAGTTTTATATTTTACTTTAATAATATTAACACTCTATGTCTTAACCTGATACTGTTAACATCAAATAAAAGTTTTTAAAAACTTGTCTCGAATAATTTATAATAAAACTGGCGCAGTCGGTAGGATCGTCGTTTCGATTTATATTATTGTAAACCTATAGTGCATAGTGACTTTTACAAATAAATCGGTGTATTTCAATACTTAAAAACGACTTTCGAAATTGTTAAGTGGTCGCGAAACCTGGTGATAACCACGGACTTTTCCAACACGAAAACTAAAGACTTTCAACAGTGCAAAACTCTTGGGTACCGGAGAAAAAGCCAACCTGAGCAGCCATCGCCTGTCTGAAGAGATTTCAACTTAAGAAGACGATGAAAATATACTGGTAAGTCATAGATGTCAGTTACGGGTTCAGAATCTTCTGATTCAGATTTGAGTGCTGAAGAAAATTTGCAACGCGAGCGCGAACGCGAAGCTTATAGAAACATTCAAATAAATATAGCCGAAAGTAACCTTTTATCAAATTTCGAAAATCTTCAAATTAACCAAGAAAATATTGAGTTAATTAGACAAATCGAAAATACTCGAACTGAAATTGAAAATTCAAGTTTAAATAATCTATTACAGTTTGTTAATATACACCCTACAGAAATGGCTATTACACCTTATAAATTAGAATATCTAGCTATAATCCCTGAATTTCTTGGTGACCCGAACATTCTTACGGAATTCATAACATCTAGCGAGCAACTTATTGCTCATTGTTATAATAGACAGAACGTTAATGATTTTCAAAATACCTTGTTGATAAAATCAATTAAAAATAAAATAAAAGGCGAAGCCGCCACAAACATTGCATCTTACAATATTACAAATTGGCAAGAATTAAAAGATGCGTTACTTGCTACGTATGCTGATAAGCGCGATCATCAAACTTTAGTATTAGAATTATGTAACATGAAACAAGGAAGCCTTAAACCATTGGAATATTTTAATAAAATACAAAGTAACTTAAACTTACAAATTTCTTACATTAAAACGCACGCTGAAAACGCAGGTGAGATTCAAAATCTCACAAAATTCTCGCAAGACATGGCTCTAAGAGTCCTGTTAAAACATTTAAATAATCCACTAGGCGACTATCTAAGTACTCGCAATCCACATTCATTAAGCGAAGCATTGCATATTCTTACAAATGATTTTAATATTACTGATACAAAACTAACATTTAATTCGCAACTAAGCAAACATAAGCCAACTTTCTCTTCTAATCGAACTTTCCATAATGGACAGCAATCAAGGTTTGTACCAAATCAATACCCCAGAAATACGTATCAAAATCAAAGATTGGCACCACAGCAAAATACAAATGTATTCAAACCAAACAGAAATTATGTTCCAACACAATCAACACCTATGAGCACTAATACAAGGAATACCTTACCACATAATCCAAATCCAAGTACAAGTAGATATAGGCCAAATTTTCAATCTCAAAACAGATGGTCATCTGAAGAATTGCATAATAAAGAAGCCACAGCCATAAACGAATTAGAATCAGATCAATTCGAAACCGAATTTGAAACTGATAATTTTTTAGAACAACTAGCCTCGGAAAACAAAACTAAAATAAATCTCAGTTGCCATATATAATCATTCCATTTGAAAATTTTGAGTTAAAATGCTTAATTGACACAGGTTCCACTAAATCTTTTATAAACCCCTCGAAAGCTCGAAATCATTTTCCTACATTTGTGAAACATGATCCATATACCATTTCAACGGCTCATGGAACTACTAATGAAAAATATAGTATTACTATACCAAGCCCTACTATTTTTAATTCACCAAAATGTTTCATTAAATTTCATATATTTAAATTTCATAAATACTTTGATTGCCTATTAGGAATAGACGCACTAAAAACATTAAATGCAGATATAAAATTAAACTCTAACGAACTAGTATTACCAACCGCAAAAATCAAAATCGATTTTAAAAATTTAAATGATTATAATCATTTTATATTAGTTAAACCTAAAAGCGAGCAAAAAATTAAGATTTTAATTAAAAACGTACAAAACGGAATAGCCTTGTTACCCCAACAAAATTATAATAATTTAAAAATACCTGAGTGTTTGATTTTGGTTCAAAATAATTCTGCTTTTACTTCAATAATTAACCCTACAGATGAAAATTTGTCAGTCGATTTATCTAATGAATTTGAAGTAACTCCAGAACAAGACTTTAATATATCGTTAAATAATTTAGAATGTCCTGAATATAAATTTGATCTTAATAAAATTAGACTCAATCATTGCAATGAAGAAGAAAAAACAAAACTTACCTATCTTCTAAAAACATATTCTGACATTTTTCACTATGAAGGAAATTCATTAAGTTTTACTAACGCTGTTAAACACAGAATAAAATTAAAAGACGATACCCCAATCCATAGCAAAACTTACAGATATCCTTATATTCACAAGCAAGAGGTCCAAAATCAAATAAAAGACATGCTTAAGCAAGGAATTATACAACCATCTCAATCTCCTTTTTCTTCCCCAATTTGGATAGTCCCTAAAAAACTTGATGCTTCCGGCAAAAGAAAGTGGAGAATAGTCATCGACTATCGGAAACTAAATGAACAAACTATTGATGACAGATATCCTATTCCTACAGTCTATCCAAAGATAGAAGATCGTTACGTCATGAATGTGAAATAATGACGTACTTAATACCAACCTCAAATTTTAAAAAAAAACTAACATAATCAAAATGAATTTAAGCATAAATTCTTCATTTAGTACTAATATTAACATTGCTATAAGAATAAAGTCATTATATGAGGTATTAAGCGAGAAAATGCTTTAGAAAGTTTTGGTTTTAGGGATTATAGTGGCTTAGGTTGCACCTGGCTAATGAATGGTTTACCTCCAAAAATTTCACAATTTCACAAATAATCGATTGTGTATTGCTGGCAATCTAGATCGATTGTCAGTTACACTGCTTAAATCATAGCATAAAGTCAGGTTAAGTTTTGTGACTATTGCTATTCTTGTGCTAAGTTTTGTGAGTATTAAGTGACTGTTTTGTCGATAATCGATTCATAGTCATATCGCTTTGTAATAAAAGTAAGTAATAATTTGGCAACATTCAATACAAATTGCACATTGAAAAATATTGATGTAAATAGACCTTAAGCCTACGTCATATAGCATTAATGACGTAACGATCTTCTAACTTTGGATAGACCGTAACATAACTGACATACTTGACAAACTTGGTCGAAGCCAATATTTTACAACTTTGGACCTGGCATCAGGGTTCCATCAAATTGAAGTAGACCCTAATGATATACAAAAAACTGCATTTACAGTAGAAAATGGTCATTATGAATTTGTTCGCATGCCTTTTGGTCTCAAAAATGCACCAAGTACCTTTCAACGAGTGATGGATAATGTATTAAGAGGAATTCAAAATGAATCTTGTATAGTATATCTTGATGACATAATCATTTTTTCGACTTCTTTACAAGAACATATAACTAAATTGACTACGGTATTCGAACGCTTGCGAAAGTATAATTTCAAAATTCAACTGGATAAAAGCGAATTTTTAAAAAAAGAAGTTAATTATTTAGGTCATGTCATAACCCCACAGGGCATCAAGCCAAACCCTGACAAAATCCAATCTATTATTGATTATCCAATCCCCAAAACACCTAAGCAACTTAAAGGATTTCTCGGACTTTTAGGCTATTATCGCAAATTTATTCAAAATTTTGCAAAACTAACAAAACCATTAACTACTAGACTAAAACGAGGAAACGACATTGACATTAATAACATAGACTATAAAAAGTGTTTTGAATTATGTAAAAATTTACTAACTAATGACCCCTTATTACAATACCCAAATTTTGAAGAACCTTTCATACTAACAACGGACGCTAGTGACTACGCTATCGGAGCAGTATTATCGCAAGGAATAATAGGATCAGATCTACCTATTGCTTATGCTTCGAGAACTTTAAATGAGCATGAAATTAATTATTCTACTATAGAGAAGGAACTTCTGGCAATTGTGTGGGCAACGAAATATTTTCGACCCTACCTTTACGGAAGAAAGTTCAAAATTGTTACAGATCATAAACCCCTAGAATGGCTCATGTCTCTTAAGGAGCCTAATTCAAAACTAGTTCGATGGCGTTTGCGACTAGAAGAATTTGATTATCAAATACAATATTAAAAAGGCAAATTAAATAGTAATGCAGATGCTTTATCAAGAATTCCAAATTTAAATATTACAAACACTACTAAATTAAACAATCCTATTTTTGATGTTAATACCGAATTATCCGCTAATAAATATGAAAATGAATCTCTAATTGTTGAACCTCCAGATATCAACGATCAAAGTCTTCAAGATGAAGATGATGATAATGAAACAGTTCATACAAGTGCTGAAAATCCTATATGCGCAATTTCAATATCGGAAGACCCTCTTAATTTTGGAAAGAACCAAATAAAATTTATTTCTGTAAAAATAAACCCTTCAGAACCTGAAATTATATCATTGTTCAACAATTCAAAACAACGCATCATCGTTCAAATTTCAGAGATTAATTCAAATCAGAATTTCATTGATTTTGTAAAAACATTTGTAGTACCGAATGTAAATTATTCATGTTATTTTGAATCAGAAAACTTATATCATCAGTTAAATAACATCTTACAAGAACATTTTAATAACACAATTAAATTTAAAAAATGTAATAGAATATTACAAGATATCGAATTAATCGATGAACAATACGAACAAATAACAAATTATCATGAAGGCAAATGTAACCATAGAGGCATAACTGAAACTTATCAAAAATTATCTTTAAAATATTACTGGCCAAATATGCTAAAAACCATTCAGGATTATATTAATAAATGCGATATCTGTAAATTAGTTAAATACGACAGAAAACCCTTGAAGTTAAAATTTAATATTACCCCCACACCTTCAAAGCCTTTTGAAATAATACATATGGATGTGCTAAAATACGAAAACTATAAATTCTTAACCATTATAGATGCTTTCAGTAAATATGCTCAAGCATATTCACTAGAAAACATGCAAGCAACAGAAATAACTAAGAAATTATTAAAATTCTTTACTCACCATTCAATTCCAAACCTCATTGTCACTGACAATGGACCTGAATTTGATAATGGTTTACTAACCGAATTTTTAAGACTACATAAAATAGAAACACATTTTTGTAGCCCTCACCATCCTGCTAGTAATGGACTAATTGAAAAATTTCATTGCACCTTCTTAGAACACTTAAATTTATTAAACAATAGAACCAAATTCAAAAATGATTCTATTGAAACACGAATATTATATGCTCTTATAGCCTATAACAATTCCATTCATTCAACAACTAAACTAACCCCTTTTAATATTCTTAACTTCGATATGCAAGATCCCACAGATATAGATTTTGAGCCAAAATTAATTAACAATTATGTACAAACACATAAAGAAAAAATAAAAATTTTACATTCAGAAATTAACAACCAATTGAAAAACAACAAAGAAAAAATTATTTCTAAATTAAATAAAAATAGAGAAGAAATACCTGAATTACCAGAAAACGTATTTGTAAAAAGTAATTTTCGTTCAAAACAGAGAAATCGATATAAAAAAGAAAAAGTAATTAAAATTAATCGTAATAGGAAAACCATCGAACCGGTAATATCTACGAATAAAACCGGTAGAAAATTTAAAAAATTACATATCGACAATATAAAACGCCCTAATAAACAAAAATCTCCCATTCCAGGTACTTCTACTTCTACATGATGCTCTGGTTTATCACCACAGGCTCTGCACAAAGAAATATAACACTTAACCCAGGGACACTCCCTATAAAATTAGGCAACGCAAAGTTGCAAGAGTCATCTCACTTATTTATTTATTATTTCGAACTATCCGAAATAATTTCACAATATGATACTATTAAGCTACAAATCACTGAATTTAAAAATACTACAGATTCCATAAAACTTCATTCTAAGGAATTAATTAATTACTATAAAACAATAGAATATACCAAAATTTTAATTAATGAAAAACTTGGTCCGTTTTTAAATATTCAATCAAGAAATAAACGAGGACTCATAAATGGAATTGGTCATATATTTAAACAAATAACCGGAAATTTAGATGCGTATGACGGTGAAGAAATTAAAAATACAATTGAAATCATAAAAAAGAATCAATTTAATTTAGCTCATCAAATAAATAACCAATATTCTATTAACAATGAAATTATAGAACGCTTCAACGAAACAATCCAAAACATAAAACATAATGAAGAACAAATCATGAGAAAAATTAGTTATACCGAATCAATAATAGATGAGCAAGCAACGCATTTAGACATCTTATGTGCTAAAGACACTTTAAATCAATTTATTAACGTACTTCAAACAATTTTTAATATTATGCAAGATATTGAAAATTCACTAACTTTCTGTCAACTCAAAACTTTACACCCCAGTATAATAACAAATTCCGAATTATTGGTCGAATTACAAAAGATATTCAAGTACTACCCAGAAAAATTACCCTTTAAAATTTCACCACAAACAATGCAAAATTATAAAATGATCATAAAACCGTCATGTTTTATCAAAGGCACAGAAATTATTTATTCCCTTTCAATGCCATTGTTTGAATCAATTAATTACACTCTTTATTATTTTTTGCCAATTCCAACAATTAATTACGAGACTATAATACCAATTTCTCAATATGCACTCAAGTCCGAATTCGGGATAGTTTCCCTGTCTGATATTTGTGACAAAACTGGAGACCAGTATCTGTGTCCACGTCAAACAAGAACATTTCAACATGCCACATGCGAAAGTAATATCCTCATCAATGATGACTTCAAAAACTGCTCATACCAACAACTGGCTATTCAACCTATTTTGGAGTTCATCCCGGAAACCAACCAATACTTGGGAGCTTTCCCAAATCAAACCAATTTTCGAACAAAGTGCCACCAAATCGAATCAACACAGAAAATCAATGGAATACTATTATTCGACAATAATCAACAATGTCAATATTTTATCGAAAAACAAGAATTGTTATTCAATGACAATGGGACAGGACAACCGCTATATTTAGAAGATCTTCAATTTGAAAAATTAAAATCTATTCCAAAATCAAATCAATTGAACATTAAATTAAAACCTATACAATTGGCAAAGTTAAACAATCCACACCAATCCATTCAACTTCTGGAGGAAAACGATAATTCAAATTTATGGAACGCTTCTGGAACCATAATATTGTATTTATTATTGAGTATTGCCGCTGCAATTATTCTAATAAATTATTTGAAAAAGAAGACAAAGAAAACAGCAATAATTCCAACAATAAATCCCAATGAAGTCATTGTCATCTAATCTCACCAGAGTCTCGAACTTACTGTGGGAGGAGTAATATTACAGCTAGATTAGTATTTCATTTTAAATCATATCATATAATTGTCATATCATCAGAATCGTATTTCATTAACTAGAATAACATATGTAAGCTTGTAAGCTGATTTAGCATTTTTTCTTAGTTTTATATTTTACTTTAATAATATTAACACTCTATGTCTTAACCTGATACTGTTAACATCAAATAAAAGTTTTTAAAAACTTGTCTCGAATAATTTATAATAAAACTTCTATTTATTTGGAGATTGACTTTGAGATTATTTTCACTGTAAACTATTAACTCCAATTTAAGAATTGAAAAATCGTATATTTATATACATTTTCAAAACATTTGTCAGTCAGACTGCTTGTATCAAATTTAATTTATATGCACAATAGAATAACAGCGTAATTTGAACGATGCCTTTATAGGACGAACTCAAATATTTACCAAGTACAATATCTAGTGGGGAAGTATTCGGGGGCGGCTGTGAGTTATGTTCTCAGATTTCACGTCGAAATCAGTGTGGCTCGATAGCCTAACTGGTTAAGGCGCTTGGCTAGAAACCATGAGATCTGGGTTCGATTCCCAGCCGTGCCCGAATATTTCTTCATTAGATTATTGTCATGCATCTATTTATTTGGAGATTGACTTTGAGATTATTTTCACTGTGCACAAATTTTTGTTTCATTATGGAAGAACAATGGTTACTTGTAATTGTAAAGCATAGTCGCGTGTTTGGAGCACACGCGCATATGCTTATTATAGACGGAGAGCTAGCGACCGATTTGTTCAAGTCATTTCCTCATGAACAAAATGTTTTTTTTTTCACATTCGGTATATTACAGGAGGTTACGAACGTAAGTCTGGCACCTTGTACCGGCCGGGTTTGGCGGTGGTGGCGGTTTGAAATATAATAAAATATGGCTTACTCACCTAATAGCCTTATGAACGATTCGGGTCTTATTTAACTTGTAGTGACTTACAGTGATAGGAAATCATAATGCCAGACGTTTTTATGTTCACGAACCCACTGCCAGACCGCAATAACCCCCCATAAGCGTAAAAGCGCTTCACGTACATGCACGCACAATTTTAACTATTTTTCGAAAACTACGCGATAATCAAATAAAAGTTAAGATACCATTTTTGTAGAGAATTAAATTCCCTACAAAATAGATTACACACATTTTTTTTATCTCTCAATTTTCTTGAGATATTGTGAGAAATCTACGAATATATATATTTCAGAGGCCAACCGAACAATATTTTTTTTCTATATCTCAGACATTATACAAAATACTGGAAAAAATCAAAAGATTCTCCTCAAAATCGAATTCTCTACAAAAAAAAACCTATAACTTTTTTTCGTATTTTGCTTTGTTTTCCATATATTGTGAAAATACTATTGTATATTTATTACTAAGAATTTTTCTCTTGTTGAATCTCATCAATGAAATACTAGAATAAAGTTTATAAAGAAAAATTGAGAGAAAAATTATTTGGATTTTATAAAAAATATTGGTATAATTTATGAAAATAAAATATTCAACAATACGTTAATTTATCTGCGGTGCCATCTCTACCCCCGTTTAGTTTTACATGTTGTTACTTGTTGATGGGTCAGTGTGTGTAAGTTTACCGTGGATCATGGCATCGTTTGATCTGACTTGTGTGATTTGCAATGAAAAACGGGATAAAGTAATCAACAAAAATGGTATCTTAACTTTTATTTGATTATCGCGTAGTTTTCGAAAAATAGTTAAAATTGTGCGTGCATGTACGTGAAGCGCTTTTACGCTTATGGGGGGTTATTGCGGTCTGGCAGTGGGTTCGTGAACATAAAAACGTCTGGCATTATGATTTCCTATCACTGTAAGTCACTACAAGTTAAATAAGACCCGAATCGTTCATGAGGCTATTAGGTGAGTAAGCCATATTTTATTATATTTCAAACCGCCACCACCGCCAAACCCGGCCGGTACAAGGTGCCAGACTTACCTTCGTAACCTCCTGTAATATACCGAATGTGAAAAAAAAAACATTTTGTTCATGAGGAAATGACTTGAACAAATCGGTCGCTAGCTCTTAGACTATTAGAAGGTCTTCCAAACAAGAGTATCTTTCCAAGGCTTTCAAACAATTTGTTCATTTTCTCCACCACTCCATATTTGTGAGTAATAATCACTGACCTAAAGTTGTTTTTGGAAAAGTAGTTAAGGAAGGGATGATTTTCAACTTGAACTACACAATTAGTGCAGTTCAGACTTGTCTATTGTACACGACATGTTAAAAATAAATGAAATTTCTGGCATGCAAAAACAACAGCTAACAATTCCTTCTCAATTTGGGCTCATTTTTGTTCGTTTTTGTAAACGTACAACCATCCTTGATATGAAAAAAATAATATGTTTCTATGTTAGTTGCAGTTTTTGCCACTAGGTGGCAAACTATTTAGTCATACTCAAATGCGGTACTTACTAAGCTACTATTGAGTATTTAAATCTTCTTCCACTTTTAAAAAATTACATTTTTGAACTAGCTAGAAATGCCATATATCACGCAAGTATTGCTTAATAATACATGTAATAATAATGATGAAGTAATAATCAACACTAATATAACAATAAGGCTTTAATCAAAGAAGTATTTTGAAAATTGATATTAACATTACTTTTGGATTAATTATTTTGGTATTTATTTAGGATGTTG
This sequence comes from Cryptophagus acutangulus, assembly GCA_963556235.1. NCBI lineage: Eukaryota > Metazoa > Arthropoda > Insecta > Coleoptera > Cryptophagidae > Cryptophagus > Cryptophagus acutangulus. Next base: position 12,154,923 of record OY744558.1, read on the forward strand.
ATAAAAGAGAATCTGGGAAAAAATATAAGAACAAGAAGAAGTTAAAAAAAGAAACCGTAAAAAAATATAATTTTCATTTTTTTAATTTCCATTTGGCTATTATATATTTATTTCTAGAACAATAAAGAAACTCCATCCAAGAAAGGATAATTAAACAATAAAGAAAGTGGAAGAACGTCAAATAAATAATTTGACATATTTAGATATTTTATAATATTCAATAAAACTTTGTAAATTTTGGTTCATTGTGTTGTTTGCCATCTCACAATCCTTTTGAACATTAAAGGTATTTGACAGTGGTTCCAACTGTAAAATATAATTAAAAAAGTAAAAAATTATTGATAAAGTACTGTACCCCACTAGTGAGTTACAAGCCACTTTAAGGCTCTAGAATTGAATGAATAACTAGATAATATGATAGTGTTGGAGAAATGTTTTCAATTCAATTAGATAAACTTAAATTTATAGAATTTTTGATTGAGTGAAAGAAGCAAGTCAGGCCAACAATTACCCAATGACATACATATTCCATACATAAAATGTCGAAGTTAGAAAATAAAGTTTTGTAATTCATAATGGGAATGCTTATGCTTATGAAATTCAAAATACAAATTGGAAATTAACAACTTTAAATTGAGAATCACTAATGTAAAAGGAGTTATTTAAATTGAGAGTCATTCACTTTAAAGAGCCTAAAGTTAATTATGAACAATATTAAATAATAAAAATTAATATCTAAACTTAATATAATAAAAATAGCAATATTAAAAACTAATAAGTTTTTTTGCATTAAAATTTGATCAGCAGTTATTTACATTATTTAAGAGCATATTTGTCAAATAATTGAAGTTTATTTGTAGTCTAGAAAAATGTTTCTAAAATTGATACTGAAACCACTATCTAAGAAAAGAAACCACTATCAATTTTGGAACCACTTTTTTTTTGGCGCCATCGAGTTGGTCATGTTTGTGTCATGGCTCTGGTTGAAAAGAAAACATATCTACCCCATAATAAAAAAAATCTGGAAATGCATTTCCACAGTACTTCTCTCGTTATTGATATTAGTAAACACAACACAAATAGCATAAGGAACAAAACAATGATTGAAATGAAAAAAATGATTGGCATTTGTTACTTTTTTGTGATATGTCATTTTTTCCTAAATTTAATATTTATTATTATTTATTTACAATCATATATGTAATGACGCAGTTTCTGTATTTTTGAAAGTTTGAAAATGATACATTGTTGACTTTTACTTTCCTCTCTAGGGTGGAAAGTGTTCACTTTCCACCCAAGAGAAGACTTTCCAACCTTGAATTTCCATAGAACCAACACAATAAAACAAAATTACCAGCTTGATATTGATCGGAATTTTGTTTTAATGTTGGTTTGACGGTTCAAAACTTCAGAAATTTAAATTTATTATCAATTATTTTTAATTTTATGTATAATTGTAAATAAAATAGTAAACAAACCTCGGTGGAAAGTTTCATTTCTGTCTCGAGAAATAGTTGACCTCGGCGCTTCGCGCCTCGGTCAACTATCTTATCTCTCGACAGAAATGAAACACTTTCCACCTCGGTTTGTAATATACTATTGTCAGATTGATTTTACTTGTATGTGTGTATGTGTCATATTTCATTCTTAGTTTACATCTGTCAAATTCAATTGATTTTATTGATATTTGTAATTTTTAGTTAAAAATTGTCAGTTTGTGGCAAAATTTGACATACATATGTAGTTATTATTAGTAAAATTTAATAAATTCTGTTTGTTATTTTTTGGTTTAAAATTTGATGTTTGTCAAAATTTGGTGACAGCTGTCAATTTTGACATTTTTAGTACTATTTTTGAATAATACTAAAATTATTAACAGAAAATGGTTGAATAAGCTTTCAAATACCGATTAATATAAACTCAAATTTTTGACCTAAATTAAAAAGGTAAAAAATCCATAAGGGTTAAATTTTAAGGAATGAAATTTTCACCACCATATTTTTCAATTTATTTTTAATAAGAGTGCAAAGTTTGGATGATGCACCTTATTTTTAAAGATATATGCGATACAAAATAACAAATTTTCCTAATTTCCTTCCCTTCAACCCTTAATAAAACACCACCCCTTCAAAAAAATTTAATTTTTTTGCAGCGTTTACAACTTCAGGGTGTACGTAATCACTGTGCAAAGTTTGGTGGTAATTGGTATGGCGGTTCAAAAAATTACCTATACTCACTTTTTTTGTCACTTTTTAGCTAGTTTTTAGCCTCTAGTGCGCATGTTTCTTAAAAATTATTATTTTTTTAACCATTAGGTTCGCCTAATGACTAAAAAAGGATGCAAATTTGGTTTTGTTGGGCTGAGTTTTTGAGATATAGTGGTTAAATCAAAACCAACAGACAGACAGACAGAACGACGGACATTAGTGACTATAGTTTTTGTAATCTACGTTGTCTGAGCTATTTAAAACACTAAAAATCTCAAAAAGTAAAATTTTCATGATTACAATACTTCCTCTACGAGAGAAGTAAAAATATGTGGAAAAACTGAGAAAACGTTATATATTGGTCATGTTTATACATAAATGTAAAGGGGCGTTCTTCATGACCATGATAACCACCGTTGTATGGCATATATTTTAGGCACATTGTTTTCAATTTACCATAGTTCGATTGAGAACCTAACCTAATCCTACCCTACCCAACCTACGCTAACTATTATCTATCAAAGAATGTATATAATTATTTTTTTTATTATTTTTTTTTTGAAAGTCCATAGCCGATTGTTCTTGTGGCAACAAAGATTTAATATATAGTCAAACTGTTTTCGTTCTGAGCTGTGTGTTCCCAGCTGATTGCGCCTGCACCAAATCAATTGAAGGCAATGCTAAATTTTTACTAGTAGCGTAGAATATCTTCCAAGCAGCAGCGACACGCCAATACAAAAATAAAAGATTATATTCATACGACGGCACCGAACGACAAAAAGACGAAAGACATACGTGTATGTAACTTCTTTCTCATTCATATTGATTTATTCATAAAATCTGTGAAGTCATGTCGCAGCGCTGGCAGACATACGTTCCTGTTATTGTTAGCATATACTGTAATGCGCTGGCACAGCGTAGCAATAAAAAAGGACGTGTAGCGCATTCGATACCAGGGACCAGAACGCAAGCAAGTCGACTATATACATATATATAATGGTTAAAGTTTCGAGCTCAAATAAATTATATTTAGCTTCATTAGAGGTGGTGCGTTTGCTAAAGTAAGCAACTACCTTATTTTGGCCATCATACTTATGAAAAAGAATAGCAGCGTACCCAATTGAGCATGGCATTTTTATGCAATTCAGTAGACAAATCAGGATTAAACACATTCGAAAGAGAGTCCAAACCACTAATAACATATTCTTTACCTCTTTCTTGCTGGTCGAAACATTGTCAGTTCATTTTATGTAATATTTGTAATGCAATTTTAAAAGCCAATTCAGGAATAATTTTTCTGAAGTATCCTGCTAATCTCATGCATTGACGCGGATCTGTAAAAGCATAAATATACACTTGCTGAAGGGAATTAATATTTTAAATATTTTTAAAACGAAGAATTATTCATTAATTCATCAATCATCATACAATTACCTTGGCAATGGTCTTAGGAAGTATTGGTATCCAATCACTTGTTAATATAGATAACTTATACCAAAGAAATGTTGCCAATGATTAATATTTATTAACATGTACTATTGAGTGCAAACATTTTTCATCGATTTTTAATCAAGTTGCTTTAAAAGGTAGTAGGAACAATATGATTTATATCGAACCATGAAGACTTGATTAAAATTTTTTTTAAAAATGTTTTGCACTCAATAGTACGTCGATTAATTTACATTAAATCTAGTGAGCTGAGGAAAAAACAAATTCCTTTTAATGCCAAAACCAATTTTAACAAAAGGCACGTTTTATATTTGTCTCCTATTTTTCCATCAAATCTTGGTAAAGCTCAGTTATATTTTGTTAAAAAACACCAAATAACCTTGAAAACCGTGTAAGTATCTATATTTTTTAGAATTTTTGGCACAAAAAGTGTAATTTTATAAAATTGCAGTTTGGCAATAATCAACTGTTAATATCTTTGCAGTAGAATATTGTGTTTAATTGTAATGGTTTGATTGCGGACACTGATTTTGCATTAGCCGTAGCATTGGATTTATGCCGATCAATGACATTTATTTATTATTAAACGTGACATGTAATTGACCAATGAAAACATTCCCAATTAAATTTAGTGCTACGGTTAATAGAAAATCTGTCAGTGTGCATAATCAAACCATCAGCAAAAATCAACGCCATTATACGTACTATCTACCACGAGTAGCATAAAAATGTTACAATGTGCTTTGTTTAATTAAATATTCACTTAAAAATGACAATTTCTAATTTCTCAAATTAAAAGTTGCCATTTTTAACACTTTAAATTTGGTTTTTGATTATAAATTTTAGCCTTTCAAAGATTTCTAGTATTTAAGGTCGGATTTAAACTAAAGAATTAAACATTTTTCACGTTAAATATTCCTATACTGAAATAATGTCCTGAATCTCATTGATATTATTTATTTGTTTCAAGATTCAAGCTATCAAAATGCCAAAAAAAAACAACGAACACAGTAAAATGAACAAACGAGTAAGTATCTACTAGATTTCAGTTTTTAAGATGCTATGACCAAAATCTATCTATAACTAAATTAAATTAAAATTAAACCATAATTTAAATATTAAAGCAGACTAAATATGATTCAATTGTTATTATCTTGTAATTCTATTACTTTATATAAATTTTAATTTACAGAACATATTATATTTTTTTATAGAATTCGATTTCTGAATCTGCCTCAAAGTCGAGCCAACCAAATAATGCTGACCAAATTTACTCTGATCCGGCTCGTCGTTCTACCTGGATTAGAATACAAACGTAAAATTGATATATTTAAGAAATCGCAGACAAGGATTCAAAGGCGGTTAACTTCCAAAACATACCTGCTGATTGTTTCTCCATTTTCTATATATTCTCCAAACTGTGGTTTTTGGAATGTTTAATTGTTCAGCAACCTGCCGACGGGACTGACCACCATTTATTAGCATTACTATTGTAGCTTTATCAAAAGCGGAATAAGGCATTTTGAAAAGCAAAAAAGCAAATATCGCAAATTTTTAATTTTTAATGACATGAACAATCAAATGTTAAATGACAATAAAATTAAAGGCAAATTCACATTAATTCTTTTGAACCTGTCAGAAATTTGATGTCCCATTTTTTGTGCTCTTAGTAGTACATTCTTTGATAGATAATAGTTAACGTAGGTTGGGTAGGGTAGGATTAGGTTAGGTTCTCAATCGAACTATGGTAAATTTTAAACAATGTGCCTAAAATATATGCAATACAACGGTGGTTATCATGGTCATGAAGAATGCCCCTTTACATTCATTTATGAACATGACCAATATATAACGTTTTCTCAGTTTTTCCACATATTTTTACTTCTCTCGTAGAGGAAGTATTGTAATCATGAAAATTTTACTATCTGAGATTTTTAGTGTTCTGGATAGCTCATACAACGAAGACTACAAAAACTATAGTCACTAATTTCCGTCGGTCTGTCGGTCTGTCTGTCTGTTGGTTTTGATTTAACCACTATATCTCAAAAACTACTCAGCCGAACAAAACCAAATTTGCATCCTTTTTTTGTTGTCATTAGGCAAACCTAATGGTTAAAAAAAATTCAATTTTTAAGAGACATGCACACTAGAGGCTGAAAACTAGCTAAAAAGTGACAAAAAAAGTGAGTATAGGTAATCTTTTGAACCGCCATACCGATTACCACCAAACTTTGCACAGTGATTACGTACACCCTGAAGTTGTGAGCGCTGCAAAAAAGTTAATTTTTTTTAAAGGAGTGGTGTTTTATTAAGGGTTGAAGGGAGAAAAATTAGGAAAATTTGTTATTTTGTATCGCATATATCTTTAAAAATATTAAAGGTGCATCATCCAAACTTTGCACTCTTATTAAAAATAAATTGAAAAATATTTTACCTTTATGTATTTTTTACCCTTTTAATTTAGGTCAAAAATTTGAGTTAATATTAATCGGTATTTGTAAGCTTATTCAACCATTTTCTGTTGATAGTTTTAGTATTTTTCAAAAATAGTACTAAAAATGTCAAATGTCAAAATTGACAGCTGTCACCAAATTTTAGACAAAAAAGTGGCAAATTAATAGAATTTATTAAATTTTACCAATAATAGCTACATATGTATGTCAAATTTTACCACAAACTGACATTTCCCAACTAAAAATGACAAATATTAATAAAATCAATTGAATTTGACAGATGTAAACTAAGAATGAAATATGACACATACACACAAACAAGTAAAATCAATCTGACAAATAATAATAAATATTAAATTTTGGAAAAAATTACATATCACAAAAAAGTAACAAATGTCAATAATTTTTTTCATTTCAATCATTTGTTTTGTTCCTTATGCTATTTGTGTTGTGTTTACTAATATCAATAACGAGAGAAGTACTGCGGAAATGCATTTCCAGATTTTTTTTATTATGTGGTAGATATGTTTTCTTTTCAACCAGAGCCATGACACAAACATTACCAACTCGATGGCGCCAACAAAAAAAATCAAAAATTGATAGTGGTTTCTTTTGTTTAATCACGAAACGCATTTTAATTTTTGTATGACAGTATCAATTTTAAAAACATTCTTCTAGACTACAAATAACCTCCAATTATTTGACAAATATGCTCTTAAATAATGTGAATAACTGCTGATCAAATTTTAATGCAAAAAACTTATTAGTTTTTAATATTGCTATTTTTATTATATTAAGTTTAGATATTAACTTTTATTATTTAAGATTGTTCATTCATAATTAACTTTAGGCTCTTTAAAGTGAATGACTCTCAATTTAAATAACTCCTTTTAAATTAGTGATTCTCAATTTAAAGTTGTTAATTTCCAATTTGCATTTTGAATTTCATAAGCATAAGCATTCCCATTATGAATTACAAAACTTTCTTTTCTAACTTTGACATTTTATGTATGGAATATGTATGTCATTGGGTAATTGTCGGCCTGACTTGGTTCGTTCACTCAATCAAAAATTCTATAAATTTAAATTTATCTAATTGAATTGAAAACATTTCTCCAACACTTTCATATTATCTAGTTATTCATTCAGTTCTAGAGCCTTAAAGTGGCTTGTAACTCACTAGTGGGGTAAAGTACTTTATCTCACTCTCACTAGTAAGATAAATATAACTTCAACATCCCTTAAAGAGGCTTGTAAGTTTGATCTTAGCACACTTTGATCTTAGCCATAGGACCGAGAAGCGATAACGTTGACTAAATCACGTTTACTATTTATAAATATCAAAAACAAAACATAAACAACATACAAATATTTGCGCCATCTATGGGAAAAATTCGGAAAAATGATATTTGGGGCGGCATGCACGGGAGTTTGGTCAAATGCTGGTTGTCTACTATTCAAAATAAATTTCCTACCGTTGGAGCCCCTGCTGTTAGTAAAAACCCAAAATCCGAAGTAAATTCATTTTGCAGTTAGTTCTGACTAGTTAAATCGCAATGTGACCAACCAACTTTATGTAAAAACTCGAATAATTATTACCTTTTTAAATCCGGATTTAACCTGGGATTTTCAGTAAAAACTAACTTTTACTGAAATATATTTAATGGTTTCAATATAATAGTTATTTCTTAACTGCGGTGAGTAATGTTACATATAAGTCACGTAAGAAATAAGCATATAAAGCAAACATAAGCAAGCTGTTGCGCTTGATTTCAATTGCAGCTCAGAAATTCATCTCCGATATTGCGAACGATGCGTTGCAACATTGCAAGAAGAGGTCTACAAATTCATCGAGCAGTCACAGCAGTTCAAAGGTTTGATATAATTGCTTTTGATTTGTTGTTTATGGTAGATAATGGTTTTGTTTTGCATTATAGAATGCAAAAGGTTCAAAAGATCGTAGATATTGTCTCACCATGGAGGATTTAACTCTAGCTTTGGCTGAGTTTGGCATCACCATTAAGAAACCACATTATTACGTTTAATTACCGCTTGATTATTACTACTTTTTATTATAGCAATATAGCGGGTTAGCAATCTTTTTATTTTACATTTTTTGCTTTAAGAATTTTACATTTACTTTACTTTTAATTTTTCTAGTAGTAGATTCGAGTTTTCTCAAATACATACAAATTTATTTTAAACTCACGATTAATTAAATGTATCTAATCGCCTTTAAAGAATTTTATTATCGACAATCTTACATAATGAAATTATTAGAACACGTGAAATTATACCATAAACATGTCTGTACTTTCGTGGGAAAAGTACTTTCGCAACTTCTTCAACATTTGCTGATGCCAACGATCCAGCGACGCCACTCCATCAAACTGCTCAATCACATTTCGATACCCTCCCAGATCATCATTTACGATAAAATATATCAATGCCATGACGAAATGGTACTCAGTCGACACTTGGAAAGGAGGATACATGTCCACATAATGACCTACACATATCGCCATCTCATCACAATCTTTACCCATGTGCAGTTGGCAAATCGCCGCACAGAAAAACGCATCAATCGTCTTAGTGGCCGCCTTCCCACTCGACAAATCGTAACAAGCCACCTCCTCAAACATCTCAATCGCATCTTCGAACAAACCGTGTTGGCTTGCATGCTTGCCAACACGCATCACGCATTTATTTGCGAGAACATGCGACTCAGTTTTGCGGTACAACTCCGCGGCATGTTGGTAGTTCAGCATCGCTTGCTCAATCTTAAGATCCTCTGCGAGCCAGTCGCCGATCGTTTCGAAGGCTTGCGCCGCACAATTGTTCAACCCACATTTCACATACAACCTCGTCGCGCTCTTCATACAATTGATGGCAATCACGATGTCTTGTCTTTGGTAGCACTTGGCCGCTTCCATAAAATTGCAAGCGGCATGCTTTTTATCTCCAGCTTGATCCCTTAAAATGGCAGCGTCCGTGAAAGCGCCACCTGCACATTCCAAATTGTTTGCCAACTTGAACATGCCGGCAGCCTTTATGAACCACTTTGCGGCTTCTCGCTGACGATCATGGTCATCCCCGCCGAAGATTAATTCAAAATACGAAGGGGTACTCAATGCCTTACGAGCCTTGGCCCGAAATTCTTCGGCTTGTTTAGCTAATTCCATCGATATATTTTCAGAATTTTGACTCAAATTTTGACTAGACCTCAATTAATTTTTGTAGTAGGCTGATGTCAAAATTGTGGATTATTGCGAGATGGTGCGATGAATCGGCGAAACAGTTATGCGGATTATTTGCAGAGCAAACAGGTAAGGAGTTTTTTATTTGCGTTGGGAGGGACGATTTTCGGTACCCAATTGTTGCAAGACAAAACGATTTTGTTAATAGAGGAATTCTGTTCAGAAAAAGACGCAGAAAGAAGGTGCGGAATATAATGATATTTTGGAGAAGTTGCGCAAGGAGTTTTATTAAAGGTTTGATAAGAAAACGATTTCGACTGCTGATGGATTGAAGGAGTTTCAACACACGACGATTTTGGGCGAAGGCTCTTTTGGGCGTGTTGTAAGTCTATTTTATTTTTTTTCGAAGGCTACTTGATGGATAAAAAAAATTAATCGACAATCACAGGTGTTAGCTAAGCATCAAGATACTGGAGCCCTTTACGCAATAAAATGCCTGGAAAAAGTAAAGCTAATCAAACTGAAGCAAATCAAACATACCCTGTACGAAAAAAAAAAATGTTGGAAGCAATTCGATTCCCTTTCATAATCTCGATGTATTATTGCTACAAAGATAATACCTATATTGATTTTGTGATGCCCTATCTGAATAGGGGGGACATGTTCATACATTTAAGAAAGTACTAACTCCACCTAATTAATTAGAAACTTATTAATTAATTATTTAATGCTGCGAAAATTCGACAAAAACCTATCCCGATTTTATTCATCGCAAGTTTTACTAGGAATCGAGTACTTGCTTATATGCCCGTGGGGTCAGCCCCTTGGGTGATTGATCTAATTTTCTAGTGACTTGTATGTAATAACTAATACATTTTATCCCACAATTAACATAAATGCGAGTTATTATTATTATGGACATATTATAACAACATTAATTATTATTATTATTTCGTTTACTTTTTATTAATATTATTTGCATATTATAACAACACAAATGACAATTGAAAATTCGCTGGAAATGAGATTCCACAGTACTTCTCTCGTTGCTATGTTAAAATTTATGATTAAAATTTTTAGAATTTTGAGGCATCTTTTGTGGAAAAAAATGTATTGGGTATATAAATGTATTTAAAAATGCTTTGAAAGAAATCCGAGAATTTTTACTGTAAAGGGTATATTAAGGGTTGAAGTTGTAAAATAAGGGTCGCATAGAATTTTTAATTAGATTATTTGTAAATCTATTTTAATTGTATAGTAGAAATATAATATGAAAAAACTCCGATCCATATGACTCAAACTGTATATTTGAGGAGTGGGGGTGTGTGGTTGGGGTCGTAAATTATTTTTAATCACTCATTATGTAAATTAATATAAAATTACTGATCAAAAATGGTGGGTTATGTTGACATATACGAATCAAAACACCGTCAATGTTTGAACAATTAATTTAAAAGACTAACAAGCCACAAAGGCTTATTTTTAAGGGATGAAACTTTTACCAGCATTTTCTTCAATGTATTACTAATATGTTTGCCAAATTTGGTTCAACTCAAATATTCCTCCTGGCAGGTATTCACGTTACAAATTATGCATTTATACAACTTTTTGACCCTTCAACCTTTAATAAAAATTCAACCCTGTAAAAAACTCCAGGTTTTTTGAAAGCATTCACCACTTGGGTTATACACAATACATATGTTCAATATTTGGTCATAATCGGCCCGCAACTTTAGAAGATTAGGATCCACCGATTTTGCCATTTTTAGCATGTTTTTGGCCTATAACGAGCAGGTCTTTAAAAAAATTTGTCAAAGTTAGAAAATAAAGTTTTGTAATTCATAATGGGAATGCTTATGTTTATGAAATTTAAAATGCAAATTGGAAATTAACAACTTTAAATTGAGAATCATTAATTTAAAAGGAGTTATTTATATTGATAGTCATTCACTTTAAAGAGCCTAAAGTTAATTATGAACAATATTAAATAATAAAAGTTAATATCTAAACTTAATATAATAAAAATAGCAATATTAAAAACTAATAAGTTTTTTGCATTAAAATTTTATCAGCAGTTATTTACATTATTTAAGAGCATATTTGTCGAATAAATGGAGTTTATTTGTAGTCTAGAAGAATGTTTCTAAAATTGATACTGTCATACAAAAATCAATATGCGTTTATTTATTTATTTATTTATTTATAAATACAGCACCCACAGAACAAGTTCCAATTACGGGTGAGGTGTAAGCACATTTACAGAAATTAAACAATTACAGCCACATTAGACTATATGTATAAAATAGCTAAAAAGAAAAAATATCTATATATAAAAATTTTGAAAGTTGCAATATTCTTAAAATTGAGCTACAGCAGATAATAGACAAAAACAGTAAAAAGTACAGATAAGGTGAGTATATACATATAATTAAAGTTAAAACTTCTCCAATATTGCCAACTTCAGGTCAGCTCTAGTGCAACAAAAAATGTCGCATTTATTTGAACAACTGGCATAAGTTGAGTACATTTGCTGAAGAGGTGCTGAAATTAGCAAATTGGAGTGGGGTACATTGCTATGGAACAGAATACTGGATCTGCTGGCAAACCTAGGTACCTGAAATGAGATCTTGCCTAGAAGATTGGGACAGTCAATAACACCTTTTGCAAGTTGAGACAAAAACACTAACAAGTTAAATCGTCTACGTTCACTTAGGCTATGGATCTTACAGCTCTGTTGCAATTCAGACTGCGGAAAGCCCCTAGGAGGGTATATTCCAGTGGAACGAAAAACATAAAATTTTAAAAATCTGCGTTGCACTGTTTCCAAAATGGCACTATGTCCCAGGTACAAAGGTGACCACACACAACAGGCATACTCTAGTTTGGACCGAACAAGCGCACAATATAAAACTTTAAGCGTATCACAGTCTGCAAAATCGTAAGCATTTCGAAAAATGAATCCCAGTTGTCTGACAGCAGCGGATGCTGCTGATTGGATGTGAGGCAAAAAAGACAGTTTGCGATCAAAAGTGACACCCAAGTCAGAAATTAGATGTGGCCTACTGAAGTTGGAATTATTAAGTTGGTAAGGGAATAAGATAGGATTATTGGATCTAGAAAAAGACATAACAACACATTTATTCTGGTTTAATGGGAGTTTGTTTACTAGACACCAAGATTGAATTAGATCTATGTTAAGCTGAAGTTTAAGACAATCCAAATTGCTTTTAACATCATAGAAAATTTTAAGATCATCAGCATATAACAGATGATGTACAGATAAATTAGTTACTACATCGTTAATAAATAAATTAAAAAATAAAGGACCAAGAATGGAACCTTGCGGGACACCCGAAACCTGCTTAAATGACCGAGACTTAAACCCATGACACTGAACAAATTGTTGCCGATCTACAAGATAAGATTGAACTAATTGTAATAATGATGGCGACAAGCCAAAATTATTCAATTTTTTAAGTAGAATACTGTGATCCAGTTTATCAAAAGCTTTGGTAAAATCCGTGTAGATAACATCCACTTGGCAACGATTATCAAGGGATTCCGAAATGAACTGGGTTTTACACACCAAATTAGAGGTTGTTGAGCGACCAGATATAAACCCATGTTGGTGAGTAGATATTATATGTTTGGTACTAAAAGAAATTAATTTATATAGTAGCGATTCGAACGACTTAGCAAAACAAGACATTCTAGCAATAGGACGGTAGTTTATCAGATTACTTCTATCGCCTTTCTTAAAAATAGGTGTAACACGAGTAATTTTCCAAACGCTAGGAAAATGGGAGTGCTTGAGAATAAGATTATATATTATGGTCAAAGGTTTGGATAAAACAGAGGCACAGTCTTTGGTAATAAACGCAGGAATACAGTCGGGACCCATTGAGAATTTGTTTTTGGACTTACGCAATTCTTTGTAGACATCCTCCTCAGAAACTCGATGCCAGTGTATTGAATTAGTGTTAGGTGCAGAAAAGAAATTATTCAACAAGTTATCGTCACCGGAGGAGCGGGAGAATGACTCAGAAAAGTAATCGGCAAACGCATTAACAATGGAATAGGGAGTGTTAAGGATCGTGTCATTAAAAGACATGGACGAAGGAATATTTGAGAGATGACGCTTGGAATTAATAAAGGACCAAAACTTTTTCGGATCGGATTTGATAGAAGCGGAAATGTTGGCAGTATAAAGCAAATACGCATTTTTAATAAGCACTTTAAGTTCAGCTCGTAGCTTACTGAAAATACTGAAAGTATTGGGATTTTTTGCTCGTTGATATTTACGAAATGCAGAAGTCTTCAATTTTAATGTGTGAATTATTTGAGCGTTAAACCACGGTGGATAGGATTTGGCACATTGTTTCTTTAAGGGTACGTATTTACTGAAAAGAGAATTGAGCATATTATAAAATGTGTTAAGCGCCATATCCACGTCGCTCATCGAATCAAGTTCAGACCAGTTTACAGTTGCAAGTTCACAATAAAGAGACGAGAAATCTGCTTTTTTGAAATTATAAATAGTTGAGGAGGTGTGAGGAAATAAGCGTTTAGGTTCAAGATCAGTATATAAGTCTAAGACCAGGGATGGATGATACGGGTCTTCAGGTACTAGAGGATCAGAACAGTTAATAACGGTACAGTTAAAATTGTAAAGTACAAGATCTAGCAATCTTCCATTAACATTCAAAACGCCATTATATTGACTGAGATCAAAAAACGAGCATAATTGTACTAACGAGATAATAGCATTATTGGAACAGTGGGTATTACTATCTGAGTAGCTTGGAAGGTTGAAGTCACCTAAGATCAGCAGTGAGTGCCCTAACAAACAGTACAGCGATTCAACAGAAAGAAATATTTGCTCGTAAACATCATTAGGAGATTGAGGAGGAACATAGATTACAATAACGAAGGAGTATTTAAAATTTTGGAAAATTTTCACAAGTAGAAAATCAACACTAGGAATATTACAAAAGGTCGAGGATATAGAGCTAGGATTCAGTACACAAGCATTTAATGTGCTTTTAACTGCAAGCAGTACGCCACCGCCACGACTTTTACCGCAACCAGCAAAGTTACGATCAGATCTGAACACATTGTAACTGAACACATTGTTGATAGTAACACATGTTACTATCAACAATTTCAGCATCACCAACTGCATCAGACAACCAAGTTTCCGTAAGAACTATTAAATCAAACAGCAACACAGCAGAGTAAAACGCATTGTACAAAGTGTTAAGTTTTGTATTTAAACCTCTAGCATTTTGATAATAACACCTTAAAGTCTTGAAAACTGGCTTAGATTTTGGTTGCTACGTTGAACTAACAATAGATGCTTTAAATTTGGCAGAGGCTAGCAAATAAGAGTGACACTTGTTCATTTCCCAAGCTGCATGATCTGTTGGATTGTTTTCATTTAAACGCTTGTTATGAAGAGTACAGTTTATGCAAGAGAGTGACTCAGTGACGCAATCTTTGACTTTATGCTCACCTGCGCACCTGGGACAACATAGTTTACGCTTACACGTTACAGCCATGTGGTGGAATCTGCAACAATTGAAACAGCGCTTCAGATCCATAGCATCGAACACTGAGCAGTAATCATAACCTATAAGTACTTTGCCAGCTGATTTGATCTCGTTATAGGTATTTGTGTCGAGTTGAAAACATGCCTGAAAAATATTATTGTTTTTACGTGTATGTGTAAATGATATTAAGGTACAAATGCTATTATCAGAAAAAAGGTGTGGATTCTGCACTTTGAGAAAATTAACAATTGTTTTTTTATCTAAATTTTCGGTGATGCCAGAGATTCGGATTCTAGGATTTAACATAGCAGATTCTTTAATAGTGTATTTATCAGAAAGTTTTTCGGTGGCAAGCTTAGCAAATACAGATGAGTCGGTCTTAGAACTGCAACTGATCACAAGGCCTCCATCGCGATTAAACAAATTTCGTGATTAAACAAAAAAAACCACTATCAATTTATGATTTTTTTTGGCGCCATCGAGTTGGTCATGTTTGTGTCATGGCTCTGTCAATTTTCACATTTGACATTTTTAGTACTATTTTTGAATATTACTAAAATTATTAACAGAAAATGGTTGAATAAGCTTTCAAATACCGATTAATGTAAACTCAAATTTTCGACCTAAATTAAACGGGTAAAAAATCCATAAGGGTTAAATATTTTTCAATTTATTTTTAATAAGAGTGCAAAGTTTGGATGATGCACCTTTAATATTTTTAAAGATATATGCGATACAAAAAACAAATTTTCTTAATTTTTCGCCCATTAACCCTTAATAAAACACCACCCTTTAAAAAAAAATAACTTTTTTGCAGCGTTCACAACTTCAGGGTGTACGTGATCACTGTGCAAAGTTTGGTGGTAATCGGTATGGTGGTTCAAAAGATTACCTATACTCACTTTTTTTGTCTCTTTTTAGCTAGTTTTTAGCCTCTAGTGCGCATGTTTCTTAAAAATTATTATTTTTTTAACCCGTAGATTCGCCTAATGACAAAAAAAGGATGCAAATTTAGTTTTGTTCGGCTGAGTAGTTTTTGAGATATAGTGGTTAAATCAAAACCTTATTTTGGCCATCATACTTTTGAAAAAGAATAGCAGGGTACCCAATTGAGTATGGCATTTTTATGCAATTCAGTAGACAAATCAGGATTAAACACATTCGAAAGAGAGTCCAAACCACTAATAACATATTCTTTACCTATTTCTTGCTGGTCGGAACATTGTCAGTTCATTTTATGTAATATTTGTAATGCAATTTTAAAAGCCAATTCAGGGATAATTTTTCTGAAGTATCCTGCTAATCTCATGCATTGACGTGGATCTGTAAAAGTATAAATATGCACTTGCTGAAGGAAATTAATATTTTAAATATTTTGAAAGCGAAGAATTATTCATTAATTCATCAATCATCATACAATTACCTAGGCAATGGTCTTAGGAAGTATTGGTATCCAATCACTTGTTAATATAAATAACTTATATCAAAGAAATGTTGCCAATAATTAATATTTATTAACATGTACTATTGAGTGCAAATATTACTTCTCTCGTAGAGGAAGTATTGTATTCATGAAAAAAAAGATTTCTCCAAATTTCACTTTTTTCTACATTATAGAATGCGTAGATTACGAAAATCATATTCACTAATTTCCGTCTGTCGGTCTGTCGGTCTGTCGGTCTGTCGGTCTGTCGGTCTGTGCATTTCTTTAAACCACTATATTTCGGAATCTACTGACCCGATTAACGCAAATTTTGCGTCCTTTTTTTCTACCTGCCCATTAATTAGGTCAAAGAAAAAAAAGTTAGGAAATTCTCAAGGACCTGCGCGTTATAGGCCAAAAACATGCTAAAAATGGCAAAATCGGTAGATCCACTTAATCTTCTAAAGTTGCTGACCGATTTTAACCAAATATTGAACATATGTTTCGTGTATACCCCAAGTGGTGAATGCTTTCAAAAAATCTGGAGTTTATTATAGGGTTGAGTTTTTATTAAGGGTTGAAAGGTCAAAAAGTTGTAAAAATGAATAAGTTGTAACGTTAATACCTGCCAGGAAGAATATTTGATTTGCACCAAATTTGGTATACATATTAGGCATACATTGAAGAAAATGCTGGTAAAAATTTCATCCCCTAAAAATAAGCCCCTACGACCCATTTGCCATTTAAGTTATTTGTTCAAAAATTGACGGTGTTGTGATTCTTATATGGCAGCATTACCCACACTTTTCCATCAGTTATTTTAGTAATATTTACATAAAGAGTGAATAAAAATAATTTTCGACCCTTACCATACACCCCCACCCCTCCAATATAGAGTTTAAGTCATATGGTTCGGATTTTCTTCATATTCGATTTCTACTATACATTTTAAACATATTTACGAATAATATAATTTAAAATAGTATGCAACCCTTATTTTGCAATTTCAACCCTTAACATACCATGTACAGTCAAATTGCTCGGATTTCTTTCAAATTTGGATCCTAGTAGTAATTTAACTTACTTAACTTATCATTATTTAGTTAATTAAATTAAAATTAGGGTAGGACCTACATATTACAATTGTAACCCCCAATGCAGCCCTTACAGTTTGATTTGTCAGATTTTTTTTAAATTTGTTTTTTAATAATAAATTAAAATATAATTTAAAGTAGTTTAATCAAAAATGTCCTAGAATCCTCAATTCATATTTTTAACCCTTATCACACCCCTTACACTGATAGTGCTAGGATTTACTTCAAACATTGATTTATATTGGTAATTTTAAATCTAGCTTTAAATAGTTGCATTAAATTAGAGTACCTACAACAAATTTTTCACTTTTTAATCTTTTCATACACACCTTTCAACTTTATCGCTTAAATTTGTTTAAAATTTGGTTCCTAGTTAAAATTTAAAAACATTTTTAAATAACCCGATAAATTTTTTTTAGTAAAAGATGCCTCAAAATTCTAAAAATTTGAATTACAAATTTTAATATAGCAACGAGAGAAGTACTGTGGAATCTCATTTCCAGCGAATTTTTCATCGATTTTCAATCAAGTTGCTTTAAAAAGTAGTAGGAACAATATGATTCATATCGAACCATAATCGAACCATGAAGACTTGATTAAAAAATCGTTGAAAGTGTTTTGCACTCAATAGTACGTCGATTAATTTACATTAAATCTAGTGAGCTGAGGAATAAACAAATTCCTTTTAATGCCAAAACCAATTTTAACAAAAGGCACGTTTTATATTTGTTCTCTTTTTTTTCCATCAAATCTATGTAAAGCTCAGTTATATTTCGGTGAAAAACACTAAATAACCTTGAAAACCGTGTAAGTATCTATATTTTTTTAGAATTTTTGGCACAAAAAATGTAATTTTATAAAATTGCAGTTTGGCAATAATCAACTGTTAATATCTTTCTAGTAGAATATTGTGTTTAATTGTAATGGTTTGATTGCGGACACTGATTTCGCATTAGCCGTAGCATTGGATTTATGCCGATCAATGACATTTATTTATTATTAAACGTGACATGTAATTGACTAATGAAAACATTCCCAATTAAATTTAGTGCTACGGTTAATGGAAAATCTGTCAGTGTGCATAATCAGACCATCAGAAAAAATCACCGCCATTCTACGTACTATCTACCACGACCAGCATAAAAATGTTACAATGTGATTTGTTTAATTAAATATTGACTTTAAAATGACAACTTCTAATTTCTTAAATTAGAAGTAGCCATTTTTATCACTTTAAATTTGGTTTTTGATTATAAATTTTAGCATTTCAAAGATTTATAGTATTTAAACTCGGATTTAAACTAAAGAATTAAACATTTCCACGTTAAATATTTCTATACTGAAATTATGTCCTGAATCTCATTGATATTATTTATTTGTTTCAAGATTCACGCTAAGTTACCAAAAAAAAAAAAAAAAAAAACACAGTAAAATGGACAAACTACGGTCTATCCAAAGTTAGAAGATCGTTACGTCATTAATGCTATATGACGTAGGCTTAAGGTCTATTTACATCAATATTTTTCAATGTGCAATTTGTATTGAATGTTGCCAAATTATTACTTACTTTTATTACAAAGCGATATGACTATGAATCGATTATCGACAAAACAGTCACTTAATACTCACAAAACTTAGCACAAGAATAGCAATAGTCACAAAACTTAACCTGACTTTATGCTATGATTTAAGCAGTGTAACTGACAATCGATCTAGATTGCCAGCAATACACAATCGATTATTTGTGAAATTGTGAAATTTTTGGGGGTAAACCATTCATTAGCCAGGTGCAACCTAAGCCACTATAATCCCGAAAACCAAAACTTTCTAACGCATTTTCTCGCTTAATACCTCATATAATGACTTTATTCTTATAGCAATGTTAATATTAGTACTAAATGAAGAATTTATGCTTAAATTCATTTTGATTATGTTAGTTTTTTTTTAAAATTTGAGGTTGGTATTAAGTACGTCATTATTTCACATTCATGACGTAACGATCTTCTATCTTTGGATAGACTGTAGTAAGTATCTATTAGATTTCAGTTTTTAGGGTGCTATTTGACCAAAATCTATCTATAACTAAATTAAATTAAAATTAAACTATAATTTAAATATTAAAGCAAACTAAAATATGATTCAATTGTTATTATCTTGTAATTCTATTAATTTATATAACTTTTAATTTACAGAACATATTATATTTTTTTATAGAATTCGATTTCTGAATCTGCCTCAAAGTCGAGCCAACCAAATAATGCTGACCAAATTTACTATACTGGTCCGAATAATCATCGAAGTCGTGAGGAATTCAAACTGGGCCTTTTAGGTCACCCCTGGCCCCACGATAATACGCCTTTTCTCTACGACGAACTTCAACACTTTCATATTATCTAGTTATTCATTCAATTCTAGAGCCTTAAAGTGGCTTGTAACTCACTAGTGGGGTAAAGTACTTTATCTCACTCTCACTAGTAAGATAAATATAACTTCAACATCCCTTAAAGTGGCTTGTAAGTTTGATCTTAGCACACTTTGATCTTAGCCATAGGGCCGAGAAGCGATAACGTTGACTAAATCACGTTTACTATTTATAAATATCAAAAACAAAACATAAGCAACATACAAATATTTGCGCCATCTATGTGAAAAATTCGGAAAAATGATATTTGGGGCGGCATGCACGGGAGTTTGGTCAAATGCTGGTTGTCTACTATTCAAAATAAATTTCCTACCGTTGGAGCCCCTGCTGTTAGTAAAAACCCAAAATCCGAAGTAAATTCATTTTGCAGTTAGTTCTGACTAGTTAAATCGCAATGTGACCAACCAACTTTATGTAAAAACTCAATTATTACCTTTTTAAATCCGGATTTAACCTGGGATTTTCAGTAAAAACTAACTTTTACTGAAATATATTTAATGGTTTCAATATAATAGTTATTTCTTAACTGCGGTGAGTAATGTTACATATAAGTCACGTAAGAAATAAGCATATAAGCAAACATAAGCAAGCTGTTGCGCTTGATTTCAATTGCAGCTCAGAAATTCATCTCCGATATTGCGAACGATGCGTTGCAACATTGCAAGAAGAGGTCTACAAATTCATCGAGCAGTCACAGCAGTTCAAAGGTTTGATATAATTGCTTTTGATTTGTTGTTTATGGTAGATAATGGTTTTGTTTTGCATTATAGAATGCAAAAGGTTCAAAAGATCGTAGATATTGTCTCACCATGGAGGATTTAACTCTAGCTTTGGCTGAGTTTGGCATCACCATTAAGAAACCACATTATTACGTTTAATTACCACTTGATTATTACTACTTTTTATTATAGCAATATAGCGGGTTAGCAATCTTTTTATTTTACATTTTTTGCTTTAAGAATTTTACATTTACTTTACTTTTAATTTTTCTAGTAGTAGATTCGAGTTTTCTCAAATACATACAAATTTATTTTAAACTCACGATTAATTAAATGTATCTAATCGCCTTTAAAGAATTTTATTATCGACAATCTTACATAATGAAATTATTAGAACACGTGAAATTATACCATAAACATGTCTGTACTTTCGTGGGAAAAGTACTTTCGCAACTTCTTCAACATTTGCTGATGCCAACGATCCAGCGACGCCACTCCATCAAACTGCTCAATCACATTTCGATACCCTCCCAGATCATCATTTACGATAAAATATATCAATGCCATGACGAAATGGTACTCAGTCGATACTTGGAAAGGAGGATACATGTCCACATAATGACCTACACATATCGCCATCTCATCACAATCTTTACCCATGTGCAGTTGGCAAATCGCCGCACAGAAAAACGCATCAATCGTCTTAGTGGCCGCCTTCCCACTCGACAAATCGTAACAAGCCACCTCCTCAAACATCTCAATCGCATCTTCGAACAAACCGTGTTGGCTTGCATGCTTGCCAACACGCATCACGTATTTATTTGCGAGAACATGCGACTCAGTTTTGCGGTACAACTCCGCGGCATGTTGGTAGTTCAGCATCGCTTGCTCAATCTTAAGATCCTCTGCGAGCCAGTCGCCGATCGTTTCGAAGGCTTGCGCCGCACAATTGTTCAACCCACATTTCACATACAACCTCGTCGCGCTCTTCATACAATTGATGGCAATCACGATGTCTTGTCTTTGGTAGCACTTGGCCGCTTCCATAAAATTGCAAGCGGCATGCTTTTTATCTCCAGCTTGATCCCTTAAAATGGCAGCGTCCGTGAAAGCGCCACCTGCACATTCCAAATTGTTTGCCAACTTGAACATGCCGGCAGCCTTTATGAACCACTTTGCGGCTTCTCGCTGACGATCATGGTCATCCCCGCCGAAGATTAATTCAAAATACGAAGGGGTACTCAATGCCTTACGAGCCTTGGCCCGAAATTCTTCGGCTTGTTTAGCTAATTCCATCGATATATTTTCAGAATTTTGACTCAAATTTAGACTAGACCTCAATTAATTTTTGTAGTAGGCTGATGTCAAAATTGTGGATTATTGCGAGATGGTGCGATGAATCGGCGAAACAGTTATGCGGAATATTTGCAGAGCAAACAGGTAAGGAGTTTTTTATTTGCGTTGGGAGGGACGATTTTCGGTACCCAATTGTTGCAAGACAAAACGATTTTGTTAATAGAGGAATTCTGTTCAGAAAAAGACGCAGAAAGAAGGTGCGGAATATAATGATATTTTGGAGAAGTTGCGCAAGGAGTTTTATTAAAGGTTTGATAAGAAAACGATTTCGACTGCTGATGGATTGGAGGAGTTTTAACACACGACGATTTTGGGCGAAGCTTTTTTTTGGGCGTGTTTTAAGTCTATTTTATTTTTTTTCGAAGGCTACTTGATGGATAAAAAAAATTAATCGACAATCACAGGTGTTAGCCAAGCATCAAGATACTGGAGCCCTTTACGCAATAAAATGCCTGGAAAAAGTAAAGCTAATCAAACTGAAGCAAATCAAACATACCCTGTACGAAAAAAAAAAATGTTGGAAGCAATTCGATTCTCTTTCATAATCTCGATGTATTATTGCTACAAAGATAATACCTATATTGATTTTGTGATGCCCTATCTGAATAGGGGGGACATGTTCATACATTTAAGAAAGTACTAACTCCACCTAATTAATTAGAAACTTATTAATTAATTATTTAATGCTGCGAAAATTCGACAAAAACCTGTCCCGATTTTATTCATCGCAAGTTTTACTAGGAATCGAGTACTTGCTTATATGCCCGTGGGGTCAGCCCCTTGGGTGATTGATCTAATTTTCTAGTGACTTGTATGTAATAACTAATACATTTTATCCCACAATTAACATAAATGCGAGTTATTATTATTATGGACATATTATAACAACATTAATTATTATTATTATTTCGTTTACTTTTTATTAATATTATTTGCATATTATAACAACACAAATGACAATTGAAAATTCGCTGGAAATGAGATTCCACAGTACTTCTCTCGTTGCTATGTTAAAATTTATGATTAAAATTTTTAGAATTTTGAGGCATCTTTTGTGGAAAAAAATGTATTGGGTTATTTAAAAATGCTTTGAAAGAAATCCGAGAATTTTTACTGTAAAGGGTATATTAAGGGTTGAAGTTGTAAAATAAGGGTTATGTCCTGAATCTCATTGATATTATTTATTTGTTTCAAGATTCACGCTAAGTTACAAAAAAAAAAAAAAAAAAAAACGAACACAGTAAAATGGACAAACTAGTAAGTATCTATTAGATTTCAGTTTTTAGGGTGCTATTTGACCAAAATCTATCTATAACTAAATTAAATTAAAATTAAACTATAATTTAAATATTAAAGCAGACTAAAATATGATTCAATTGTTATTATCTTGTAATTCTATTAATTTATATAACTTTTAATTTACAGAACATATTATATTTTTTTATAGAATTCGATTTCTGAATCTGCCTCAAAGTCGAGCCAACCAAATAATGCTGACCAAATTTACTATACTGGTCCGAATAATCATCGAAGTCGTGAGGAATTCAAACTGGGCCTTTTAGGTCACCCCTGGCCCCACGATAATACGCTTTTTCTCTACGACGAACTTATCGTTGGCAAAAAGAAAAACCTGTTCAAGAAATTAGAACGACAATTCGAAGACGGCGTGTAAGTAAATCTGCACCGATATAATAAGTGAATATTTAGGTGGAAGTTTCTTTCAAAGGAATGCAAATCTTGTGGTGAAACTAGGCGACATAGAGTTTCCTTGCCACTCAGGGGTAATTCAGTTTTATTCAGTGAAATTTAGTGACTTGAACGGTATTCAAGAAATAATCATCGAAATGGTATTTAACTAGTATTAAACTAGTCAAATTTGTAATAACAATAATCCATTTAAATTGCAGGACAAATGCAGTTATGATTGTTTTCTTTTTGTATATGACTGGATGATATCAAATGATATCAACAAAACCTTAGAATATATGAACAGAGAAAATGTTCTAAACTTGCTTCAAGAAGCAGAATATCTGCAAATAAATAGCAAGTTTCTAAAACATTTAAAATTTATACTAGTTGCATTTTCTCAAAAATGTGTAACCTAATCAATTTTTAAGAAAATAACTGTTAAATTAGAATTTAAGAGGAAAAACTTTCTTTTGGATTACTCAAACACGTTAAATATTTAAAGTTACGATAAATAGTAAAATTGCTACTTCTTTCATGGAAATACCATAACACCCTTACCACCTCTTTTTCAACTCTCTTCAACCCCTCTCAACTGTTTTTCTCAAATTTATGTTCGATCTATCAATTGTCTAAGGCGACAAAAGTTATCATAAATTAAAATTGCTTTTCAAATAGCAAAACTTTTCTATTTTTTAAAATAGGTTTAATGATTATCAAAACTGTTTGTATTTTAGAACTGATTGAGCAATGCATGGCTTTTATCAAAAACAAGAATAATTTCATTGAACATTCAGCGTTTAGATTATTTGTCTTAGCAAAAGCCAAAAAGTTAAGCAAAATCAGTGACCTAATGCTACCGAGAATACGCGTAGATTTTTTTTTATTGGTCAGTGCCAAAGATTGGTTGGAACTTGACGTGGAGATCATTACAGATTTACTTCAATACGCGCCGTCACTGTGACGTCAGAGCGGCCATTTTAAACTTGGAAAAATCCAAACAAAACAATTTTATACGGCAATTTTCGGTTTTTTTTTAAATATTTGCGGTGATTTTAATTGTGTATGTGATATTTGGTGGCCAGAATATTTTACGTGTGGTAAGCTTTAAAATAACATATATAAATCTATGTAATTTAGTCTGGTTTGTTTTAGAATTCCATATTACTATCGTTTAGTGCACATAACCTCACTTTTTGGAGTTGTTTATATCGACTTTTTTTCGTTTCCTATTTACTTGAGATAGCAGATAAGCATATAATATCGTTTCTGACGATACACAAATATTTTGAAAAAAATAGTGCCCAATTGCAAAAAGCAGAAATTGCCTACCAAAGTGACCATGTGTGCAGTTTGCAATACGATCCAACATTTCAAACTCCTCTACTAAAGGGAGAAGTATTTGCCAGTATGCGGAATAAAAAATATGCAGTTGAACTACGTTAATTTAGTTATATTTTGTATTGATTTTATATTTTGTACTGTTTTATTCATTCAAAGAATCCAACAAGTGAGGTTATGTGTACTAAAATTATAGTTTTATGGAATTCTAAAACAAACCGGCATGAAATAAATGGATTTTAATATGTCATTTTAAAGCTTACCACATATAAAATAATCTGGCTACCAAAAATCACATACCAAATTAAGTTCCCACCAATTAATAAACATTAAAAGAAAATTGACTAATAAATTTAGTTTGTTTGGATTATTGCAAAATAAAGATGGCGGGTGATGATCTCATCAGTGACGGCGCGTATCAAATAATATTTATGTGAACTGGTGAAAAATTCTGATACGTGTATGAACTTTTATAAAACCAATTGTTTGCAGTGAAATTGAAGTTTTCATGGCTGCTATCAGATGGCTAAGACACGACTGGACTAATCGTCGAGCTAATTCCTATAAAGTAGTGAAAACAATTCGTTGGAAACATATGACACTATGGGAACTAAATGATTTGTGTGCTGAATTCTATGCTGAAACACTATGTGATTTGAATATCATGAAATTAATAAGAGAGGCTTCTGAGTAAGCTAAACTCTGTTTCATATAAGAATGCAGTGGTGGGTGGAGCAAAACGAGCCTGGTTTACGCAGGAAAAATTACATCAATTACAGTTTTCTGTATTAGTATTTTAATAGTAGTTATCTGTTTTTTAATATTGGCAGAAATTGAATTGAATGTTATAGTTGACATTAACGTAACTTTTTTTTAACCCACCACTTTCAAACCCACTTTGAGTCTACCGATTTATGTGTTAAGTTGACTCGTCGATATTGTTGTTAGATTGTTCTCTATATCTGTTTATTATAGAGTTGCGTACAGTCTGAGTTTTAATCAATAAATACTTACAAAATAGATCTGCATATTGAATAAAATAATTTATATTTAATGCACATTTAATGTGCTTAATGCGCACTTTCTCCGACGAATTTAATGTCCATTATTAATTAATATTAAATTAATAATGGACTAATGAGGTAAAGAAACCAATTATTGTTAGAAAAAGGATTATTATTCACAAAGTAAATGGTCTCCGCCATAATATAATATCATCGCGTTCAATTAATAAAGCATTTCTACCTCGCTTTTCGAATCTGAATCCCATTTTTTTGAGAAGCCGCCATAAACTAGATTTGTTCATCTTTGGCAAAGTATTGTTGTCTTTGAGAGCTTCGAGTATTTTAGGCAATGTTGGTGGTTTGTTTTTCAAAAAAAACGAATGGACCGTGCGTCTGATGAAACTCAATTGGGTTTCATTCAGTCTTTCAAAAAAGCTTTTCTTTCGTCGTTGTTTTGAGAGCGAACTAACACGTCCAGTGCTTTCCATTTCGGAAACTATGTCCCAAGTTTTCCTTTCCGAAATTTTCGTATCACCGGCAGCTGCTTTAATGCTCTGCGTCTTGGATTTGCCTTTCTCAAGATATTTTTGGTAGACGTTATACACCATTTGTTTCTGCCCATGGTGAATATATTGTCCTCGAGCATTTTTGGTAGCGCTACTTGTTGAGGGCACAGAAACGTCGTCATCCGACAAATTTTCTTCATTTATTGTTGTGGTCATTTCGATTTGCTAATATAAACATATATTTAGGTATATGTATGGAATAATATTGCGATTTATTTATACTTACAGACCAAATTAATTAGCACAACAACAAAAATCACAATTATCAACTTATTTGTTGTTGTTGTTGGTTTTCTTTATTGGCGATTTGCAAACTATAACTGAATTGATAACTTTATAAAAATACAAATACTTGTCAAATGTCAAAATGATAAAATATGAAAACAGAAACGAAGTTAAATACAAATAAGTACAAAGTTAAGTTAGTCAGAAGAAGGTCGCCAACTTAATCCAAGCAACTGGCAATACTGACCACGCCATCTGTACCACGCCATCCATACCATCGATATTTTGTGTGTAAAACGGGCTCGGTTTTAAGCCTATCACAGAGCCGGATTTTGGCTCCTATGCTTATAAGCACTGCATTCTTATATGAAACATACTTTAGAAAAATTTAAAATTAAAAAAATTAATAATAAATGTTTATATTCAGCTGGGCCGGGTTCATCCTCGCTACAAATCCAAGGAACCCAGAGGGTCCAAACGCTAGAAACTGGTCTTGAGCTAAGGCCTACAAAGTATCTGAATAATTAACATATCGTGGTTTCCTTATTTTTTTGGCCAATCTGAGGAAACATTATTCATATAATCTTCTAGAACACAAAACTTCAAACAATATATATGAATGTTTAAAAAAAATAATCAAGGGAGATTTAAAGGAATAAGAAATTTAACCATGTGCGTGTACATGTCATTCATCATTTTTATAATATAACTATTTAGGCAATCTTTTTGGAATAAACGTACTTTCAATTACTTAGTTACTTACTTACTAATAATACTTATTATCAAAATTAATTTCAATATATTTACGAGAAAATTTGTTTTTGTCACCTAGAACTTCAGGCAAGTCTTCTGCCTGCTTTCAAACTTCACCAAGAGCGCTTTGTGACATGGAGCATTGGCGACTATTGCACTAGCCTTGCTGCCCTTCACCACCATTGAATAATTATTTTCTCAATCGAACTATGGTAAATTGAATACAATGTGCCTAAAATATATGCCATACAACGGTGGTTATCATGGTCATGAAGAATGCCCCTTTACATTTATGTATGAACATGACCAATATATAACGTTTTCTCAGTTTTTCCACACATTTTTACTTCTCTCTAGTATTGTAATCATGAAAATTTTACTTTTTGAGATTTTTAGTGTTCTGGATAGCTCAGACAACGTAGATTACAAAAACTATAGTCACTTATTTCCGTCGGTCTGTCTGTCTGCTGGTTTTGATTTAATCACTATGTCTCAAAAACTACTCAGCCGAACAAAACCAAATTTGCATCCTTTTTTTGTTGTCATTAGAGAAACCTAATGGCTAAAAAAAAATTCAATTTTTAAGAGACATGCGCACCAGAGGTTAAAAACTAGCTAAAAAGTGACAAAAAAGTGAGTATAGGTCATCTTTTGAACCGCCATACCAATTACCACAGTGATTACGTACACCCTGAAGTTGTGAACGCTGCAAAAAAGTTAAATTTTTTTGAAAAGGTGGTTTTTTATTAAGGGTTAAAGGGAGAAAAATTAGGAAAATTTGTTATTTTGTATCGCATATATTTTTAAAAATATTAAAAGTGCATCTAACTTTGCACTCTTATTAAAAATAAATTTTGAAAAACATTTAACCCTTATGGATTTTTTACCCTTTTAATTTAGGTCAACAATTTGAGTTTATATTAATCGGTATTTGAAAGCTTATTCAACCATTTTCTGTTCATAATTTTAGTATTATTCAAAAATAGTAATAAAAATGTCAAATGTCAAAATTGACAGCTGTCACCAAATTTTGACAAACATCAAATTTTAGTCCAAAAAGTGGCAAATTAATAGAATTTATTAAATTTTACCAATAATAACTACATAATGTATGTCAAATTTTGCCACAAACTGACATTTCTCAACTAAAAATAACAAATATCAGTAGAATAGGATACACCTAGGGTGGGTGTAAACCAGCAGGTGTTCATGCAGGTGTTCATTCCATCTCTTTCTAGCCCGTGTTGGTGTAAGTGTGATATGTAATGACAGGTCATAAATTAGGGTAATTAAAAAATGATTGTTTATATAATAATTTTACTAAAAGCTTTTAGTTTTGGTGATGAAAAATGCTAATGGGGGTGTGGGTGTGATATTATGACCCACCAGATTTTTTTTTTAAACGACGAGTTGATTAGTCGCGTTTCAGAACTTGTTGAACGAGGAATAGTACTAATATAAAGAAGAAGGTCCGCAAGACCTGCAAGTCGTCTAATGTGTTGGTAAATGGTGAAAAAAATGTTTTACAAAATCGCTTCAAAAAGAAAAGAGTTGCAAATGTGAAAACTGTGGTGAAATCTAAAGAGTTAAATACAAATAATTATTCGTTTAACCGAGAAGTAATTCGTCTAGTAAATGAAATTACATACCCTTTAACAAAATGTGGTAATAAAATTGTAACAATTGGTTTGAATCCTCTGGATAATTTTCGGCCAACTTTAAGACTGATTAGAAACACATATACGGATCATGTATCATTCACAATGGGTGAATTTCAAGAGTTATTGGATAAATCAAAAAATGAGTCAAATACGCTGGTTCCTGAAGGAGATCAAAAGCTTTTGCACTCTCTATTAAGATATAATATAATTTTGGATAATTATGGTCGTTTTGTGTCTACTAAAGAAAATATTCCCCAACTGTATCTGTCATTGGATTCCGTGAACATTTTGATGAAATTTGGTCCATATTTTCTACAGCGTTTGGGTGAATTAAGAGCGCGCCGCAATTCAAAACTTGCAAGAACGTCCGCTAGTTGCGCCTCGTTCGTATATCGGGTCTGCATAGTAACGACAAAAATCAGCGTACAAAATGCGAACTATCTCGTATATAAGTTTCTGGCAGGTTTCTGGCTTCTAAGCACTCGTACTCACGCTCGACCCCCTCCTTCCTATCCTGACTTAAATTTAATCAATATTGCGGCGAATAATATTAGAGAAATAAACTATGTACAAATCTGCACTCAAATACCTAGTTTTGGAAAAATATTCATTTTACTGAAAATGATCTTCCGGATCTGAATATGGAAGTCTCCAATTTATCCGCATTTTCAAAATGCCATAAAAAAATATTTAAAACATTTTTTTTTATATAGAAAAATCTTAAATTTTATGTTTACATTCCATTTACAATCTTATTTTTGATCATTTTTTAATGATTTTTAGACTAATAGAAAGGGCATTTTACCTAGATTTAGATGCTGCAAAATTATTCAAAAAAAAATTGTAAACAATTTCCACCGAAATTGTTTAAATAAAGCGTGCCCAAAAACTGCACTACAAACTTCAGCAACGAGGGATAATCTAAACTAGTCTAGATAGATGCATACTTCCAGCGAATGAAATATGAAGAAAAGAATGAGGAAGTTTTTAGTGAAAGAATTACATATATTGCTCAAGTTTTATAAAAACTACGAGTTTTTTTGTACGGCGTTCTGTTGAGATCCGCCGCATTTTTTGAGTGTATGATAGAAAGCGCAACCCGCGACGGTGTTTGAACATTAGGTAGGTACTTTTCACTACCGTACATTTCACAAATTAATAGCTATTTATGCAACCAGTTAGGAAATGCATTTTTTTGTGTAACGAGCGGATTTCTGCGGGACGAGCGCAGCGAGTTCTGCAAAATAACGCGAGTTACACAAAATAGCATTTCCTAACATGTTGCATACAAGATTTTTTCTAATTTTTACAAGAACCTTCTCAAAAAAGAGTTTTTTAAACTTATGATATTAATAATTCAGTGAATTTTATCAAAACAAGTAGGCTTTATTCGGAACTTTTCATCACCAGTTGTGAAATATTTTTCATTACATCACCAGTTGCGTAAAATGTGCCGTTTGCCAACTACAATCGATTTTGAAAAGTCACATTTTACATGCCAAAATTAGAAAAAAATATTTTTTGTACCCCAGTAAAAAATTTAAATAAAAATAATTTTTGCATTTGCTTTTTTGACGGTTGGAAAAAAGTCTTTTTTTCATTTTTTTTTTAGAACAATAAAAAGAGACGGCTGTTTCAACATCAAAAATGGCAACTAAAAAGATGTCATTTTAATCGAAAATTGCAAACATGTATATATGTAATTGCTTCACATTCAGTTACATTTTTTTTTTGTGATGTTTAAATTTGAGTTAATAATGAACGATTTTGAAAATTTCAAAATTATATACATACTTCTTAATTTTTTAAAAATGTGGAAAACCGGATACCAGACCACAGATAAGGTGGTCTGGTCACAGATAAGATATCTGTGACCAGACTATAATATTACGCCGGATACTGGGTTAACCGGGCGGATAATACTAAATACTAATTATTCAAATAT
This sequence comes from Cryptophagus acutangulus, assembly GCA_963556235.1. Classification (NCBI taxonomy): domain Eukaryota; kingdom Metazoa; phylum Arthropoda; class Insecta; order Coleoptera; family Cryptophagidae; genus Cryptophagus; species Cryptophagus acutangulus. The sequence continues at coordinate 12,185,973 of OY744558.1, forward strand.
TATAAATATTAAGTTTAAAAATTGTTTAATTCGAAACCCGGCCGGGTATAACATAACTATTCGGATATCCGACAAAATCCGAACGGGTACCAGATACATACCCGGTACCCGCTTGCAACGCTATTTTGAGTCTATTCGCGTTCGAGTTTTTACAATCGAACTAATATAATGAATTTTAAAAATTCCAAGGTCATATTGATAAAAATAAAATGATTCGGTTCTTTTATCTTATTTAAGTCAATTGGCGTTTGGATTTTTGCAATTGGATTCATTCTTTAAAAATAACCCATTTTCATTGGTTGTGATTCTTCAACAAATTTCAGCATCGGTCCTTGTTAACAAAATAGAAATTTTGAAACGCTTGTTAACTGGCAAAGCACACCCAGTAGAATAAATAAAAATATATCTGGTTAATGGTCGCTAATTAGAGTAACTAAGCAGCACCAAATAAGCAACAATTCTTTTTTAAATCGGATGACTTTTGATTGTTCGCTTTGCCAGCTTTTTATTAAAATAGGAAAGTCTGTTTTTTTTTTTCAAAAACAACAATAGTTAATTTTGTTAATTAAAATTAGTAATTAGAATCATATTAGCGGCAATCGACCATATATTTTTTGTTTTATTTTGCTGGGTCAGCTTTGCTATCTATTTATTTATAAAATTCAATGCAAATACAATAGTATTCATATTAAAAAAATATTTTATAATGATATTATAAGAATACGCAATACAAGACAAATAATAATCTTTTTGTAATTCCCGCGACTTGTTACAAGTCGAAACGCCACATGGTTTTCAAATGTCGCCCTCTTTCCCCGTTGGGCTGAACTCAATGCAGGTAGAATTCTTTTTTGTTAAACAGATAAATTTCGATGATCAATATTTATGACAAATTTTCTCATGCAATATAAATTAAAAATATTAATTAAAACTAAACGCAATAAAAGTAAGCTATGTAATTTTCACGGTATGTTTTTAATAAATGTAGCTTTTGATAAATCTATTTACATTTATTAAATATTTTATGGTTTTTATGTATTCGACTATGGAATATTAATATTGATTTTTCTAAATAATTTCTTTATTAGGCATTAGATTTGATTTAAAATTGAACAGGGCCGTCACAACATCATGATCGACCCAATGGTAGCAAAAAAAATAAAAAAAAAATAGTGGTTTTAAAAAGTAGGGGTCAAACATATTCGAAATTTTGGAAAACGGACGTTTTTTTGGTGCATTCATCTAGAATACCAAAGAAAACTAAACTCTAATTATAGTGGTAATATGTTTGGAAAAGATGTAGATAGATAGATAGATAGATTGTTTATTGTATATCAATATTTATAATATTATTACAATGAGAGCCTGAACCAAAAAATAAAAGAGTAACGAAAACTACAAATTAATATCAAAATGAGCGTTAACATAAGTATAAAAATTAACCTAAGTCTCAGACAAAAAAAAAAAAAAAAGTTACATATAGATAGTAAATAAAAAGTTGTTCGTTTAGTAATACACTAGATAGTTGTTTGATATGAAAGTATGATATAAAGTATGTAATTATCATGCAACTAAATCTTAATTCAAAAAACTTATTAGTTTTTGAAATACGTCAAAAACTCACTTTTTAGGTTTTTCTCTAATATTTCTGTTGATATTATATTTTTTTCCATCAAAAAAATATATATAAATAATGATAAAATCTTCAATCAGTTACTAATGACAAAAAGTGAAAAATATTTTTAGTTTTTTTGTAATTAATTATTAAATGCACTCTACAGTGGCGCCATCCTATTTTTCAGGTATACGGCAGCACGCTCTTAAGTAAATTTGTATATACGGGTCCATCCTATGATGCATTTACAACATATGTGTCAACTGAGATGATTACAAATTATTTAAACAGTGTTTCTATTGAAAATGTTGTAATGCATTCTATTGAAAGTAATTTTAAGAAAAACCCTATGAGATGTATTTAAAATATTATAATATGTGTACAAATGAAATTCAAAATAAAATTGATATATAATGGTTAGATTTGTACATGCAACAAATCTAACAATTATATATAAAAATGTAATAAAATGTTTTTGAAATATTGATAAATAGTTATTTATACAACAAGTAGCAAAATGTAAGTTATTTTTTCACGAGTCGTAAATTTATACGACAAGTCAAAAAATAACTAATTTTGCTCGTGTTGTATACACTATTTTTTGCAATTTTTAATTAAAATAAAAAAATATTAAAGATTAGTTAATAATCAGATGACAATCGGTTGCTTGATTCAAGCCTAATTTGTTATTAATTAGAGCAAGCATTGATAAAACAATTGAAATTGCCCCTAGGAACGAAAAATCAAACAGCTTGCTTCACATAATTCAAATCGAATAGAAGTGTTTGCTAACTCAAATTTAATGGAAATGTTGCTTATGTGTTCTTGTTCAGTTAAATAATCTTACTAATTGTACAATTAATATTGTTAATAAATAAAACATTGCGGTTTTATAACTTTTTGCCACGCTTTTAGCAATTTTTAAAATAATGAAAACAAGTAAAAACAATGAAAAAAAGTAGAAAAAGAGTGAAAAAAAGTCTTTTTTTCACGCTTTTTTTAGAACAATAAAAAAAAGAAGGCTGTTTCAACATCAAAAATGGCAACTAAAAAGATGTCATTTTAATCGCAAATTGCAAAATAGTTATTTATGTCATAAGGATCGTAATATCAATCATTATGGTACCAGTCGTGAAGTTTATCAGACAAGGCGCCAGCCGAGTCTGATAACGCGACTGGTACCATAATGATTAGTTACGATCCGAATGACATACAAAATTTTATCTGCTTGCATATATTAAAGAAGAAATTTGAAATAAATTATTTAGCTTTAAAAAAATGTAAAATTTAAAAAATAAATATGTTGCTGTCACCTAAACATCATTAATTTATCGATATAATCGTATTACCTAAAAATTGATCTATCATATTAGCCTTGAATGTTTCATTATAGTACTGAGTACCATAATGAATTCATTATAGTACTCAGTACTATAATGTAATCAGCTCGAAAATCAGTATAGTCTTTATTCTCATAATGCATGTCATTATGACATTAAAAATTACCCTCATAAAGTTGTCATTTCGAAACGCATGCAGATAAACTATTTTGTCTGCTTGCGTTTCGAAATGACAACTTTATGAGTGTAATTTTTGTTGTCATAATGACATGCATTATGACAATAAAGACTATACTGATTTTCGAGCTGATTACATTATAGTACTGAGTACTATAATGAATTCATTATGGTACTCAGTACTATAATAAAACTGAATACTGTATTAAAATTCAATAAAATTTTCGTATTGAATACCATAAGTGCATTCAGAATTATCAATCAAAATTTACTCGAATTGTATAAACGAAATCGTGTTGCTTGGAAACGAAATCGTGTTGCTTGGAAACCCCTTTCGCGCTTTGCGCTCGTGGGGTTTCCAAGCAACACGATTGAGTTTATAAAAATGAGAGTAAATTTGTGATAATTCTGAATACACAAATGGTATTCGGTAGATTATTTCATGAAAAACGAACTTTATTGTTAATTGGAGTGTTGGTTTCGATGTTTTTTCAATTTCATCAATTGAAAGTTCGCCAAAACGATTAGATGTACACATTAGTATAGGTGACAATACAATAAAATGACACTTTGTGGAATAAAATCAAATATTTTAGTCATGGTTTACTATGATTAATTAGAAAGCGAAACACCAAAACGATAATTCAATGCGTGTTGAATTATCGTTTGGGTGTTTCGATCTAAGTTTCATATTAAAACAACTGAAATATGTGTATTTGACGTTGAATGAAATAATCAATCAACTAACAAAATGTGCAAAATATGGCAAAAAACTTTTTGAAAATTTATTTAAATTTATTACAAATTATGAAGAAATTAATTGAACAATCGAACAATTCAAGGCTAATATGATACATCAATTTTCAGTGAATACGATTATATCGATAAATTAGTGACGTTTAGGTGACAGCAACATATTTATTTTTTAGATTTTACATTTTTTGAAAGCTAAATAATTTATTTCGAATTTCTTCTTTAATATACGCAAGCAGATAATTTTTTTTTTGCAATTTGCGATTAAAATGACATCTTTTTAGTTGCCATTTTTGATGTTGAAACAGCCTTCTTTTTTTTATTGTTCTAAAAAAGCGTGAAAATTTTTTTTTTCATTCTTTTTACTTTTTTTCATTATTTTAAAAATTGCTAAAAGCGTGGAAAAAAGTTATAAAACCGCAATGTTTTATTTATTAACAATATTAATTGTACAATTAGTAAGAATATTTAACTAAACAGAAACATATAGGCAACATTTCCATTAAATTTGAGTTAGCAAACACTTCTTTCTATTCGATTTGAATTATGTGAAGGAAGCTGTTTGATTTTTCGTTCCTAGGGGCGATTTCAATTGTTTTATCAATGCTTGCTCTAATTAATAACAAATTAAGCTTGAATCAAGCAACCGATTGTCATCTCATTATTAACTAATATTTAATATTTTTTATTTTAATTAAAAATTGCAAAAAATAGTGTATACAACACGAGCAAAATTAGTTAGACAAATTTACGACTCGTGAAAAAATATTGATTGATATTACGATATAATGATTGATATTACGATTCTTATGACATAAATAACTATTATTTATTATTTACAAAAACATAAACTTAATAACAATGAACGATAAAACTAATCTATATTAAACCCATAAGGCAGTGTTTGAAAGTTTTCCGTGCATCATCTTTTATTATACGTAACTGAATATTTTTTAATTTCAGGCCGTGATATTACAGTGTAGTCAGGTAAACGACAAATTTTCCGATTATTAAAAACTTGTAGTACACCATTTTCATCATATAACAACATATTTTTTATAGAGTTAAAATTAATAATATTACGATTTGAATAATTTAATGAAATACTTTTTACTTTACACACCGTCTTATTTTTATTCGTTTCAGGATTATATACATTGAACGCATAGTTTTTAGGCCCCCCACTGACAAACTCTGTGATATAAGCGTTCTCCCCATAAACTTTTACTTCGTCGGTCATATCGCCTAAATAATCATCAATTGGGGGATTCCAATCACCAGGCTTTTCAACAAAAATAACACTGTCTGTGTCGAAATATAATACTCGCTTATCCAATTTTTCTAAATATTCATATAATATAAGACGGGCATTAGCTGTTATATAAGCAGCGATAACAACATTAACTGTATTTAAAGGTGTGACTGCTTCTGAGATTAATTCCCAATTAATAAGAACAGCATTGTCATTAATAAAAAGCATACTGTTGATTATTTTATCAGGATCTGTTAAACATTGAAATAATTCACTATAGCCTGAGAAAAAATAGATGTTTGTTTTAAATTTTCTCTTTGACCAAATTTCCCCCTCAATGTATTGAGTTTTTGCTTGGCCATGTATCTTTTACCCGGATTAAATATAATTTGATTCAAATCAAGATCAATGTTTTCTTTTTCTTTATAATCATTAATGTATTTCATTTTATCAGTGTCGTTTATACACTACTCGGGCCAACCGCTAGATTCTTGTTTTAGTTTCAAAAACCTATCAACATAACCATCAAATAACCCCTCAGTAACCCCTTCAATATATTTCAAAGTTTTGTAGGACCAAACTTCAATTATTTCTAAAACGATATAATTTAATGACAAAGCTTTTCTTAATTCGTCAGCAACATATGTACTAACAAATGAGCGTTCGTCTTCGGTGTGCATACAATTAGTTTGAACGAGAGTTTCAGCACAGGTTCGACAAAGAATAAACAGTAATTTATTGTGAATTCTATAAGGTAGAACAGGATGATAAAGATTAGATGGAGGTAAAATTTTGCATTTTACGAGCCCGTCAATAATATTTAAATTTATATCACGACACTGAATCCCAACATAAATTTTAGGATGCCCAATAGGGTATTTGCTATATTTATTCACAAATGGATATAATGAACATACATCCAAATACCTAATAATTTCATTGTTTTCAACATCAGCATAATGATAAAGCTTTACAGAATTTGTGCGCCCGCCAAAAAAGCTATCACGCGGGTTGAGAGGAGTATATTTTTCGTTATAATTTATGTCAAGATACAAACTAATAAAAAGATTATTATAAGATCTCTTTTAAAGTCACATTCCCAGCACTCAATTAAAATGTAGCCAGCAGATTTTATACGCGCTGCTTGTGCTTTTGTAAATTCGTTTTTTTGAAATAGCTGATGGCGCTTTAATTTTTTTTTATCATCTAGAAGATTGAGATTGGTTTCATAAGGAAAACATTTTTCACACCCGTGGTAATAGCATCCATGAAAAGAAAAAACGATATTTGTTTCTTCACAAAACCCGTAAAAAATTTCGAGCTAGGCGTACTTCGCGACCATTTCCAGAATGTTGAATATTAACGTTTAATTCAAACATCATTCAATTTAACCATTTTATAGCTATTTTAGATTGGTTGTCCACTAATCGATATCCTCGAGCAGGTATAATACCAATTGTGTTTAGTTTCAAAAAATTTCGGCGGAAAACTAAATTGCAAGCGCTGGCAATTGTTGTAGCTTCACGAAAAGGATCAACACCATTTTCTTTTGTGAATAAAGTCCAATACTGCAAGCAGCCTTTTCTAAGAATTTCAACATCGCCAATGCAATATTTTAAAATTTCATTTTCAAAATTAATTAGTACAATTTTCAAAATTAACATGTACTGGATGATGCTTGATTATGTCCACCACCACTACCACTAAAGTAAATATATCATTTTAATCTTTATAAAAATGTGTTAAATAAGATGTTCAGTCCAAGATTGTTTTAGATTAGTAGAAGCCAAGATGAATGTAGTTAAGATGAATGTAAAAAAGTCTAGAAAACCAAAAATTTATAAAAATGTAAAATCCACAATTTTGCAAAGAGCGTTATACAAAAGTGATGAATTGAAAGATGTGAAGCCTCCAGGCAATCGCGAATCAATTAGATTGGTGAATGAAGTTACATATTCTTTAACAAGATCCGGTAGAAATTACCCTCATAAAGTTGTCATTTCGAAACGCATGCAGATAAACTATTTTGTCTGCTTGCGTTTCGAAATGACAACTTTATGAGTGTAATTTTTGTTGTCATAATGACATGCATTATGACAATAAAGACTATACTGATTTTCGAGCTGATTACATTATAGTACTGAGTACTATAATGAATTCATTATGGTACTCAGTACTATAATAAAACTGAATACTGTATTAAAATTCAATAAAATTTTCGTATTGAATACCATAAGTGCATTCAGAATTATCAATCAAAATTTACTCGAATTGTATAAACGAAATCGTGTTGCTTGGAAACGAAATCGTGTTGCTTGGAAACCCCTTTCGCGCTTTGCGCTCGTGGGGTTTCCAAGCAACACGATTGAGTTTATAAAAATGAGAGTAAATTTGTGATAATTCTGAATACACAAATGGTATTCGGTAGATTATTTCATGAAAAACGAACTTTATTGTTAATTGGAGTGTTGGTTTCGATGTTTTTTCAATTTCATCAATTGAAAGTTCGCCAAAACGATTAGATGTACACATTAGTATAGGTGACAATACAATAAAATGACACTTTGTGGAATAAAATCAAATATTTTAGTCATGGTTTACTATGATTAATTAGAAAGCGAAACACCAAAACGATAATTCAATGCGTGTTGAATTATCGTTTGGGTGTTTCGATCTAAGTTTCATATTAAAACAACTGAAATATGTGTATTTGACGTTGAATGAAATAATCAATCAACTAACAAAATGTGCAAAATATGGCAAAAAACTTTTTGAAAATTTATTTAAATTTATTACAAATTATGAAGAAATTAATTGAACAATCGAACAATTCAAGGCTAATATGATACATCAATTTTCAGTGAATACGATTATATCGATAAATTAGTGACGTTTAGGTGACAGCAACATATTTATTTTTTAGATTTTACATTTTTTGAAAGCTAAATAATTTATTTCGAATTTCTTCTTTAATATACGCAAGCAGATAATTTTTTTTTTGCAATTTGCGATTAAAATGACAGCTTTTTAGTTGCCATTTTTGATGTTGAAACAGCCTTCTTTTTTTTATTGTTCTAAAAAAGCGTGAAAATTTTTTTTTTCATTCTTTTTACTTTTTTTCATTATTTTAAAAATTGCTAAAAGCGTGGAAAAAAGTTATAAAACCGCAATGTTTTATTTATTAACAATATTAATTGTACAATTAGTAAGAATATTTAACTAAACAGAAACATATAGGCAACATTTCCATTAAATTTGAGTTAGCAAACACTTCTTTCTATTCGATTTGAATTATGTGAAGGAAGCTGTTTGATTTTTCGTTCCTAGGGGCGATTTCAATTGTTTTATCAATGCTTGCTCTAATTAATAACAAATTAAGCTTGAATCAAGCAACCGATTGTCATCTCATTATTAACTAATATTTAATATTTTTTATTTTAATTAAAAATTGCAAAAAATAGTGTATACAACACGAGCAAAATTAGTTAGACAAATTTACGACTCGTGAAAAAATATTGATTGATATTACGATATAATGATTGATATTACGATTCTTATGACATAAATAACTATTATTTATTATTTACAAAAACATAAACTTAATAACAATGAACGATAAAACTAATCTATATTAAACCCATAAGGCAGTGTTTGAAAGTTTTCCGTGCATCATCTTTTATTATACGTAACTGAATATTTTTTAATTTCAGGCCGTGATATTACAGTGTAGTCAGGTAAACGACAAATTTTCCGATTATTAAAAACTTGTAGTACACCATTTTCATCATATAACAACATATTTTTTATAGAGTTAAAATTAATAATATTACGATTTGAATAATTTAATGAAATACTTTTTACTTTACACACCGTCTTATTTTTATTCGTTTCAGGATTATATACATTGAACGCATAGTTTTTAGGCCCCCCACTGACAAACTCTGTGATATAAGCGTTCTCCCCATAAACTTTTACTTCGTCGGTCATATCGCCTAAATAATCATCAATTGGGGGATTCCAATCACCAGGCTTTTCAACAAAAATAACACTGTCTGTGTCGAAATATAATACTCGCTTATCCAATTTTTCTAAATATTCATATAATATAAGACGGGCATTAGCTGTTATATAAGCAGCGATAACAACATTAACTGTATTTAAAGGTGTGACTGCTTCTGAGATTAATTCCCAATTAATAAGAACAGCATTGTCATTAATAAAAAGCATACTGTTGATTATTTTATCAGGATCTGTTAAACATTGAAATAATTCACTATAGCCTGAGAAAAAATAGATGTTTGTTTTAAATTTTCTCTTTGACCAAATTTCCCCCTCAATGTATTGAGTTTTTGCTTGGCCATGTATCTTTTACCCGGATTAAATATAATTTGATTCAAATCAAGATCAATGTTTTCTTTTTCTTTATAATCATTAATGTATTTCATTTTATCAGTGTCGTTTATACACTACTCGGGCCAACCGCTAGATTCTTGTTTTAGTTTCAAAAACCTATCAACATAACCATCAAATAACCCCTCAGTAACCCCTTCAATATATTTCAAAGTTTTGTAGGACCAAACTTCAATTATTTCTAAAACGATATAATTTAATGACAAAGCTTTTCTTAATTCGTCAGCAACATATGTACTAACAAATGAGCGTTCGTCTTCGGTGTGCATACAATTAGTTTGAACGAGAGTTTCAGCACAGGTTCGACAAAGAATAAACAGTAATTTATTGTGAATTCTATAAGGTAGAACAGGATGATAAAGATTAGATGGAGGTAAAATTTTGCATTTTACGAGCCCGTCAATAATATTTAAATTTATATCACGACACTGAATCCCAACATAAATTTTAGGATGCCCAATAGGGTATTTGCTATATTTATTCACAAATGGATATAATGAACATACATCCAAATACCTAATAATTTCATTGTTTTCAACATCAGCATAATGATAAAGCTTTACAGAATTTGTGCGCCCGCCAAAAAAGCTATCACGCGGGTTGAGAGGAGTATATTTTTCGTTATAATTTATGTCAAGATACAAACTAATAAAAAGATTATTATAAGATCTCTTTTAAAGTCACATTCCCAGCACTCAATTAAAATGTAGCCAGCAGATTTTATACGCGCTGCTTGTGCTTTTGTAAATTCGTTTTTTTGAAATAGCTGATGGCGCTTTAATTTTTTTTTATCATCTAGAAGATTGAGATTGGTTTCATAAGGAAAACATTTTTCACACCCGTGGTAATAGCATCCATGAAAAGAAAAAACGATATTTGTTTCTTCACAAAACCCGTAAAAAATTTCGAGCTAGGCGTACTTCGCGACCATTTCCAGAATGTTGAATATTAACGTTTAATTCAAACATCATTCAATTTAACCATTTTATAGCTATTTTAGATTGGTTGTCCACTAATCGATATCCTCGAGCAGGTATAATACCAATTGTGTTTAGTTTCAAAAAATTTCGGCGGAAAACTAAATTGCAAGCGCTGGCAATTGTTGTAGCTTCACGAAAAGGATCAACACCATTTTCTTTTGTGAATAAAGTCCAATACTGCAAGCAGCCTTTTCTAAGAATTTCAACATCGCCAATGCAATATTTTAAAATTTCATTTTCAAAATTAATTAGTACAATTTTCAAAATTAACATGTACTGGATGATGCTTGATTATGTCCACCACCACTACCACTAAAGTAAATATATCATTTTAATCTTTATAAAAATGTGTTAAATAAGATGTTCAGTCCAAGATTGTTTTAGATTAGTAGAAGCCAAGATGAATGTAGTTAAGATGAATGTAAAAAAGTCTAGAAAACCAAAAATTTATAAAAATGTAAAATCCACAATTTTGCAAAGAGCGTTATACAAAAGTGATGAATTGAAAGATGTGAAGCCTCCAGGCAATCGCGAATCAATTAGATTGGTGAATGAAGTTACATATTCTTTAACAAGATCCGGTAGAAATTACCCTCATAAAGTTGTCATTTCGAAACGCATGCAGATAAACTATTTTGTCTGCTTGCGTTTCGAAATGACAACTTTATGAGTGTAATTTTTGTTGTCATAATGACATGCATTATGACAATAAAGACTATACTGATTTTCGAGCTGATTACATTATAGTACTGAGTACTATAATGAATTCATTATGGTACTCAGTACTATAATAAAACTGAATACTGTATTAAAATTCAATAAAATTTTCGTATTGAATACCATAAGTGCATTCAGAATTATCAATCAAAATTTACTCGAATTGTATAAACGAAATCGTGTTGCTTGGAAACGAAATCGTGTTGCTTGGAAACCCCTTTCGCGCTTTGCGCTCGTGGGGTTTCCAAGCAACACGATTGAGTTTATAAAAATGAGAGTAAATTTGTGATAATTCTGAATACACAAATGGTATTCGGTAGATTATTTCATGAAAAACGAACTTTATTGTTAATTGGAGTGTTGGTTTCGATGTTTTTTCAATTTCATCAATTGAAAGTTCGCCAAAACGATTAGATGTACACATTAGTATAGGTGACAATACAATAAAATGACACTTTGTGGAATAAAATCAAATATTTTAGTCATGGTTTACTATGATTAATTAGAAAGCGAAACACCAAAACGATAATTCAATGCGTGTTGAATTATCGTTTGGGTGTTTCGATCTAAGTTTCATATTAAAACAACTGAAATATGTGTATTTGACGTTGAATGAAATAATCAATCAACTAACAAAATGTGCAAAATATGGCAAAAAACTTTTTGAAAATTTATTTAAATTTATTACAAATTATGAAGAAATTAATTGAACAATCGAACAATTCAAGGCTAATATGATACATCAATTTTCAGTGAATACGATTATATCGATAAATTAGTGACGTTTAGGTGACAGCAACATATTTATTTTTTAGATTTTACATTTTTTGAAAGCTAAATAATTTATTTCGAATTTCTTCTTTAATATACGCAAGCAGATAATTTTTTTTTTGCAATTTGCGATTAAAATGACATCTTTTTAGTTGCCATTTTTGATGTTGAAACAGCCTTCTTTTTTTTATTGTTCTAAAAAAGCGTGAAAATTTTTTTTTTCATTCTTTTTACTTTTTTTCATTATTTTAAAAATTGCTAAAAGCGTGGAAAAAAGTTATAAAACCGCAATGTTTTATTTATTAACAATATTAATTGTACAATTAGTAAGAATATTTAACTAAACAGAAACATATAGGCAACATTTCCATTAAATTTGAGTTAGCAAACACTTCTTTCTATTCGATTTGAATTATGTGAAGGAAGCTGTTTGATTTTTCGTTCCTAGGGGCGATTTCAATTGTTTTATCAATGCTTGCTCTAATTAATAACAAATTAAGCTTGAATCAAGCAACCGATTGTCATCTCATTATTAACTAATATTTAATATTTTTTATTTTAATTAAAAATTGCAAAAAATAGTGTATACAACACGAGCAAAATTAGTTAGACAAATTTACGACTCGTGAAAAAATATTGATTGATATTACGATATAATGATTGATATTACGATTCTTATGACATAAATAACTATTATTTATTATTTACAAAAACATAAACTTAATAACAATGAACGATAAAACTAATCTATATTAAACCCATAAGGCAGTGTTTGAAAGTTTTCCGTGCATCATCTTTTATTATACGTAACTGAATATTTTTTAATTTCAGGCCGTGATATTACAGTGTAGTCAGGTAAACGACAAATTTTCCGATTATTAAAAACTTGTAGTACACCATTTTCATCATATAACAACATATTTTTTATAGAGTTAAAATTAATAATATTACGATTTGAATAATTTAATGAAATACTTTTTACTTTACACACCGTCTTATTTTTATTCGTTTCAGGATTATATACATTGAACGCATAGTTTTTAGGCCCCCCACTGACAAACTCTGTGATATAAGCGTTCTCCCCATAAACTTTTACTTCGTCGGTCATATCGCCTAAATAATCATCAATTGGGGGATTCCAATCACCAGGCTTTTCAACAAAAATAACACTGTCTGTGTCGAAATATAATACTCGCTTATCCAATTTTTCTAAATATTCATATAATATAAGACGGGCATTAGCTGTTATATAAGCAGCGATAACAACATTAACTGTATTTAAAGGTGTGACTGCTTCTGAGATTAATTCCCAATTAATAAGAACAGCATTGTCATTAATAAAAAGCATACTGTTGATTATTTTATCAGGATCTGTTAAACATTGAAATAATTCACTATAGCCTGAGAAAAAATAGATGTTTGTTTTAAATTTTCTCTTTGACCAAATTTCCCCCTCAATGTATTGAGTTTTTGCTTGGCCATGTATCTTTTACCCGGATTAAATATAATTTGATTCAAATCAAGATCAATGTTTTCTTTTTCTTTATAATCATTAATGTATTTCATTTTATCAGTGTCGTTTATACACTACTCGGGCCAACCGCTAGATTCTTGTTTTAGTTTCAAAAACCTATCAACATAACCATCAAATAACCCCTCAGTAACCCCTTCAATATATTTCAAAGTTTTGTAGGACCAAACTTCAATTATTTCTAAAACGATATAATTTAATGACAAAGCTTTTCTTAATTCGTCAGCAACATATGTACTAACAAATGAGCGTTCGTCTTCGGTGTGCATACAATTAGTTTGAACGAGAGTTTCAGCACAGGTTCGACAAAGAATAAACAGTAATTTATTGTGAATTCTATAAGGTAGAACAGGATGATAAAGATTAGATGGAGGTAAAATTTTGCATTTTACGAGCCCGTCAATAATATTTAAATTTATATCACGACACTGAATCCCAACATAAATTTTAGGATGCCCAATAGGGTATTTGCTATATTTATTCACAAATGGATATAATGAACATACATCCAAATACCTAATAATTTCATTGTTTTCAACATCAGCATAATGATAAAGCTTTACAGAATTTGTGCGCCCGCCAAAAAAGCTATCACGCGGGTTGAGAGGAGTATATTTTTCGTTATAATTTATGTCAAGATACAAACTAATAAAAAGATTATTATAAGATCTCTTTTAAAGTCACATTCCCAGCACTCAATTAAAATGTAGCCAGCAGATTTTATACGCGCTGCTTGTGCTTTTGTAAATTCGTTTTTTTGAAATAGCTGATGGCGCTTTAATTTTTTTTTATCATCTAGAAGATTGAGATTGGTTTCATAAGGAAAACATTTTTCACACCCGTGGTAATAGCATCCATGAAAAGAAAAAACGATATTTGTTTCTTCACAAAACCCGTAAAAAATTTCGAGCTAGGCGTACTTCGCGACCATTTCCAGAATGTTGAATATTAACGTTTAATTCAAACATCATTCAATTTAACCATTTTATAGCTATTTTAGATTGGTTGTCCACTAATCGATATCCTCGAGCAGGTATAATACCAATTGTGTTTAGTTTCAAAAAATTTCGGCGGAAAACTAAATTGCAAGCGCTGGCAATTGTTGTAGCTTCACGAAAAGGATCAACACCATTTTCTTTTGTGAATAAAGTCCAATA